>ARYC01007435.1:0-30937 GCA_000711775.1 Oxytricha trifallax
TTTTATGAAAGAACTTGGAATGAATATAAGCAGAATTAATTAAAATTTGGTAAGACGCTGTTTTTATCACGTTCTTACAGCAGCTTTAGATTCTATATCTCTGAAAGACTTATGAATTAAAAATATATATACTAGTCTGCAGACTAAATTTGTTTAGAATCAATCTAAATTTTTGACTTAAATTATTATGTTGGATTGCATAAAAATGAATAGAGAAAAATAAATATTATATACAGACTTATTTAATTAATTCCTAAATAGAAATTAATTCCTTAAATTATCAATAATTATTTAAACTAAATTTAATTAATTTATTCTTTGTTACTAATAATATTAGCAAGCATGAATTTCTCATTTCTTCTAAAAATATAGATAAATATAAGGTGAATTTAGTATTCTATAATTATGAGAAAGTTTAAGAGAAATTGAAATAATAAGAAAATTAAATTAAAAATAAATTAGAAAGAGATTCAAAAATAAAGGCATTAATAGTTATAAATAATAATTAAGGAAGCTAAATTAATATTAATAAGACTTTAATTATAATTGAAATATAAATAAGATTAAATTACTATACAAGAATATAAGTAAGGAATCCAAGTTATTTTTAATGAAAAATAAAACTAAATAAATAATATACACTAAGAATAATCAAACTATTCTTTTTTATTTTTAATTTAATAATGATAATATTATATTTTATTCCCTAATTTATCCTAATTTTCAAATCCAAATCTTTCAATAAATTTAAATATTCATCTAAAAACCTAAAGTTATAAATTTCATTCAACAAAAATAAATTATAATAATTAATTAAAATAAAATGAATGGAAAAATATTCCTTATGAGAAATAAATAAATGACTAAATTTCAACAAACCCAACTGTTAGTTCTGAAGGAGTTCTCTGAGGTGCTCCCTGGTATACTTGAGTGTTCTTTTTCTAGACTAATTTAATCAAAATAAAGATAAAAAATGAAATTAAAAGAAATCAAAGATGTTTTAAACATAAAATCCAATTCAAAATCAAGTTAATTTTTAACTTAAAAATATTTTTGCACTAGACTTGTTACCACTTTAAAATAGCATTTATATAGCTATTGGATTAAAAATAATACTAACTGGAAATTAATTAAATATAATTTGCATATTTGCAAAGAATAAATTGATATTAAAATATAATTAAAATAATTAATAAACTTTAAGCTTCAAAGATTATTGCTAAAATCTTAATTATTCCGCTCTGATGTGCTGAGTCTAATATGCTGAGAAATCTTGTTGATTTAAAAATCCTTGTAAATTTTGGCCAAATTTACTATATATTTCTGGATTTATCAATTAAGTACTTAGAAATTGACTTAGAGGTCGAGCGGAATTAAGATAAAATAACCTTAATTAATGAATTAAATTAAAATTCTCTCTATTTTTATAGTAAAATTAAGGTTATTTTATCTATAAATAAATAAAAAGTTAACATATTTAACTATAAAAATATAAATTAAGTCTTATAATCTTTGCTTAAAATAATATAAAATTAAATATAGAGCAATTAAATTAAGAAATATATTACATATAAATAACCCTAGAGTGAGCCCCCGAAACCCCTGAACTAAATTATCTAAATAAATATAAATTAAATCTATATAAATAAATATTAATTATTGTCTTTTTCTACATAAATTTTTCTATATAAAATATGAATAAATAATAAGCCTAATATTAACCCAAGGCTAAATTGTAAATTAATAATTAAATTAAAATTAAATAATTAAAATAAATAAATAATAATTTTCCAGTGTATTCCTTATAACTAAGACTAAAGTCTGTAAGATAAATTAATTTAAATTCAAATTTAAACAATAAATTAAGAAAAATGAAGTAATGCAAAGATTAAATCAGAAATAATATAAGTTACTAATAAATAAACAAGTTTCCAAGGTATTAAATTATAAATAATAATTAAACTAAAAATAAGATATAGTTTGAAAAAATTTTAAATTAAATTATAAATTTATTCTTTAACTTCCCATTTATATAAAAGTGACTCCAGAATTTTAATGGATAAATAAAACAAATATTTAAATTTCTTGTGGTAAAAAAAGTCTATAAATTCAGGAATAATTATAATTAATTTGTGGGCTAAAAATATTATAAAGTGTGACTTGAGAAAATGAGAAATAAATGAAATGAAAAAATTAAACTACTAGAGAGAGAAAGCCCACCAAAGAGATTAAACTACTTTTAAGTCTGGGACTCTAGGAATAAATTGAACTACTAAAATTAGAGAATGGAATTCTCTGTAAATAAAAAATTCAAAGTGAATTAAAAAAATGTTTTTTTACCAAACAAAGTGTTTGGACTAGATTTAAATACTCAAAAAAAGAAATTCAGAAACTTAAATTAGTTTCATTAAACTAAACAAATCCTAGGAAATGATTAGGATTAAATTTGAATTTAATATTCAAAAAAATAAAATGATCCTAGGTAGGATAATAAATGATTTTTTTATTGAAAATCAAAAACCACCCTTTTTTTTAACCTTGGAATTAATATATTAGCTTAAAGCTAATCTTAATAATTATATTATATTTTTATTTTAATTTATTTTACTTAATTTTTCTAAAAATATTTAAAAAACCTTCTCTCTTTTATTCCTTTAATTCTTTATTTATTTATTCATATCTTATAAAAATGATAAAATTTATTTGAATTTGCTTGTGCAAATGATTTATCCCTGAAAATAGTTTGAATTTAGGGTTAATTTTGCAAAAATTGCAACTATTATTTTACTTACTTTAATTAAATTAATTTTGCCTTAATTAATAAAATGTCTCCCCTCGAAAAAAGATCAAAGATCTCTATAAATAAAGGTTTAAATTAGCTAAATATAGTAATAAATAGCGTGAATTTAGGGCACCCCTCTCACTTGCGTGAATTATAGAGAGTGTATTTAAGTGCTTTACACTAAGAATACTTAGAAATAGCGCGAATTTAATAAAGTGTAGATTAAATTATAGTGCATAAATAGTCTATGCACACTCTAAAATGAGTGTGACAAACTTCTGTAAATATAAATATCGCTAAATTTAGCACGAAAATAATGAAAAAAATGCATTTACATAAATTTAAAGACACGGAAATGTAGAACTCGAGTTGCTCTTCAAAGTGCACACAAAGCGCACTGAAGTTAGTGGAGTGTGTGTGAATTGCATTGCTAATAAAGAAAGTGCGATAGGCATCGCAAATTGATCACTTTTTGATTTCCATTATTAGTTTAATTATTAAAGTAGTAATTATTAATTAATTAAATTCAAACTTAATTCAAATGTAGAGGTAAAACCGCATCCCCAAACAAATAATGTGAACGGTAAAACTTCCCCCCTAGTCGGTCAACAGGGTACAAACCCCATATATTCTTGATCAGCATCTCAAACTCTATAAGACTGGTAAGCATGGAATCGAAATAAAATTATGAATTTTTTCCCAACTTCACCGTACGTGCATTCTCTGATCGCCTCCCTCAAATTAAGTTAAAATCTGTACTTTTAAATTTCCTTATTTATCGATATATTTAAAACTTTTTATCAACTTACAAATTCTATGTGTACATATGTATTGGGGTTTATATATATATATATATATATAAAGTATCAAATTTCCTCTATTATAAAGCTTTAGTTTTTTCATTGAAAGAAATTCATAGCATGCTCAAACCATCAGCATTATAGCCAATGCCATATCTTAAACAATTGTCATTGAGAAATTTGCAATGATTAATTTCACTTAACAGACAGTCTAATCTAACATTATATATATTCAATAAACTTTCCTTAAAAATATACAAATAAATATTTTTCCTAGAGAGCATTATCAATTGACTGCTGTCAATAATAAATCTTTATAAGTATGATAAAAGAGAAAGCAATAGAGAGAAAAATAAATTTAGAGTGAAAAATTACTTCAGTACTCATTTATATAAATGTAGATTATAATATGTCTTATAACATTAAATTAATATGGAGATAATAGCTAGTTTTTTCGAACATATTTTATATATTTGGCTTCCTTAATTTATTTACACTTCATAGAAGAGCCTTAAATTGGAAAAGAATTTAGATAAATTGGGTATAATTAAAAATCAGAGCTAATACATTAGAAGACTGTTTTTAAAGGGCAATTTGTTGCAGAATAATTTTGAATCGAAATTGTATTCTTGAATTCATAACATGATAATGATATAAATATCAAGATAATGCTTTTAAGTTAGAATTCTTAAATAATTTTACATAATTTGCTTAGATTTATCAACAATTAGTTGACTTAAAGGAAGAGGGTGGTCAAATTTTGATATTTTAATATACCGATTTTTTAATTTATTTTATTTTAAACTATTAAGCAATAGAATATTTTTTAATTTCAAAATATATAATCGAAAATGCTGAAATCCCGGATCTATAATTTACAAACTTTTGGTGATGATAAAAATAAAACCAATAACAAATGCATTAAATTAAATACTGATTATTTTTCCTCACAATTTTTATTTCGATCTCTCAAAGTCTGGGTTGTCTGCTTTCTAACTATCCAAGTCTTTGAACTCCTTGCAGTCTCAGTCCTATGGTATGAACTCTTATGGTTCCTTCACCAATGACTCTACTGCATCTTTAATGAAGTTTTGACTCTCTATATGACATTAAGTGGAATGTGTGAACTCAGCATGAGCAAGTGCAGGTCGTTGGTCAATTGTTGAATGATTTTGTGCCTTGTCTGATTCATTAGGCTTCTATTGAAGATTGTTTTGATTACACTTGATGCCCTTCTTAGTCAGATCTATCTCTACAGTATTATTGTTCTGCCAACTTAATCCGAATCACGATGATTTACACTCCAAACATTTCTAGCAGAGAGAGATCATTCCCTCCTTTTAGTATTTCTTGTTGATCCCTCTCATGTAATCATTGTGATAAAACTTTTATTTTGTTAAGGGCAAACGATGGTGTTTTATAGTGAGTTACAATTTTTGTAACATACAGCTGCTTTCATTTCCAAAATAAGAAAATATCTTAGATTGCACAAGAAGACGGTGGACCCTAAATATTTAAAGAATCCTGGAATTTAAAAATCTCTCAAACTAACTACAAGCAGTGAAAAAACATTGCGCATTTGATATAGACTCTTGTGCAGAGCTTCTGCCAAATAGACTAGTACACTTTCGGGTAATTGAGATTCAATGAATCCTGAATTATAAGTATTTAACTAAAAAAGCTTTTTCACTTGATATATATATAGATTTCTCTGAGCGGAAAAAATTATTGCTTAATGCTTTTGCACTAGAGTGATATAGTTTCGCTATGCACACTTTTGAATGTTTGTCATTTAAGTTTTACTCTTTAATAGGAGCAGCAAATATCTCAGGCAATATGTAATTAGGGCTCTGTCTTAATTGATTTGCTAAATGCTGTTTTATTTGCTTTTTCTTAGCGAATGTGGCTGCTTAGCTATTCTTTAATTAGAGACGTCCATTCGAGCACGAATTGATTTCACTGGCTTAATGGCCCAATGATGCTAGGACAGCAACCATAAACGAGAAACTTGCTTTATGTAGCGTCCTGATTGCTTCATTCGTATTATACGTTTGGTTGTGCTCCTTTCCTACATATTTGTTCTTAATACTATGGCTTGAATCTTACCTGAAAAGAGGTTCCAAGACAACACACCTGGGATAGATTTAAGATGTTTCCAATGGTTTGATAATGTGTCAAATCATCTTGAGAAGGAACAAATATGATGCCTCCATCTTCTAACTGCATAAAATAACCACTTTTAAGGCATTGTCAACTACTCTCGCATAGCAGTACTTGCGGAGCGAGACCAGAATGCCGTAAACATTTCCTCAGAAGACGTCCTGGCTTATATTTTTGATTTATATGTTACTCATTAGAATGTTCATGAGCTTTTAAAAGGAGATCATCAAAATCAAGATTGTGTGGTAGGAGATCCTTTGTTTTGTCCTCCGGCATCTCAGTGTCGACTTGATGACTGAATTCAGCGTTAAAATTTAGTAGTAGTAGTTGGTACATTTGTATGATTTGATTATTGATATGGAAGAGATTAATAATATTATATAGGTTTCCAAAGTTATAATAAATAAAGATAGGATCTCTTTCATTTTAGTAGCTTTAATGTGAATCACTACAATAACTACTATTACTTCTGCTCCTCCATATCCCCCTCCTTTCAGTCAATCAAATCTTCTAAATAGTAGCTTTGGGTTTTATATCACTTAATATATTTGAATTTTAAAATAACATCACTAAGATTTCATTTATCCAAAAATTCTAATACGGTCATCTTCTTGAGACATGGTATTTTAGAATGCTCAATAAAGATTCAATATGTCTCTTTTTGCTTCAATGTTAGAAACCTCTAATCATTGTTATATGTCTTTAAGCGAAGTAGTATTCAGAATTTTTAAAGCGAGGAAACATATTTACATTCATTTCTTTTTTTTATTAAATATCTCCAGTTAATTGAGACAAAAGTCTAAGTATAATTCTTAGAAGCTAACGAAATTTATTTTAATGTGTTTACTTGATGAGATCAAACAGCATCATATTAATTGAAGTTTATATTATAAATAATAATTGAACATATATTTACATAAATCTAATTAATAATAGTGAGTTTTATCTTTCAATTATTTATTTTATTTGAATAATCTCCACATATTCAGTATCTTGGAGATTATATAAATTATAAACCTAACTTGTTAAGACATAATTTATTCAAAGAGATTATAAAAATGTATATTCATTAAACTATCATAGTTAAAAGATTATTAAATTAAATGAGGCAAAAAAGAATCTTTATTACTTTTTAAAATAGCAGCAGATATAAAATAAACATATTTAAGATGTTATAAAACTATTAATATAGATTCAGATTAGAAAACTAATAAAATGCTTGATGGTAATTTAATGTTTTTTTTTGCTAAATATAAATCAATTAAAATCTAGAATAAATGCTAGTTTTTATTTTAGTTCATTTCACTGTCACTTTTAGATTCATCTTTTATTCTATAAAATAAACATGGGAAAGTTTATATTTCAAATTAGTTAAAAAACTGAATTTAGTTGTTAAAAAATTCTTTGTTCTCAATAAGCTTCAATTAAATTTATATTAAAATTATATACATTAAATATACTTAAATTTCTTTCAAGACTTATCGTTTTAAGCGAAATTTATTATTAAATCATTAAATTCCTATAACAGTTTTTTATATAAGATGAATAATAAGTTTGGAAGGTGATAAATATTTTTGAAAAAAAAAATATGATGGTCACAAAGACAAAATTTATTATTTACTAAATTTATTACTCTTTACTAAGATAGAATTTTTGAAGAGTAAGTGAAATTTTAAATGAAATATAGAATTTAAATTTAAATGTACTAAAAGCAATTAAGAATCAGGCATTTTCTCAAATATAGCTCAGAATGGCCAAATTTGAGGTAGATTTTTCTTAAAGTATATTTATCACATATAGCCAAGATATTCTGAGTCGACAGCACAGCTGTGCTGTTCCACCAAACCGCACAGCTGTGCGGTTTATCTGCATTTCTAAGCCTCCACACATTTTTTTCGCACTATTTTCGATTCTTAATTCACAGTGTACATCTAGGCTCTGTAGGCCTTATATACTTAAATTCTTAATTATATTAATTATTATTTATTAAACTTTTAAAAGTTTAATTATAAATTTATTTATTATTCCGTTAATTTAATTTCTCTATAGAGATTCTATATTAAAGATAACCATATTTAAATTTTAATAATTTTAAATTATTAAAACCTAATATAATTAATATAATTAAGAATTTAAGTATATAAGGCCTACAGAGCCTAGATGTACACTGTGAATTAAGAATCGAAAATAGTGCGAAAAAAATGTGTGGAGGCTTAGAAATGCAGATAAACCGCACAGCTGTGCGGTTTGGTGGAACAGCACAGCTGTGCTGTCGACTCAGAATATCTTGGCTATATGTGATAAATATACTTTAAGAAAAATCTACCTCAAATTTGGCCATTCTGAGCTATATTTGAAAATGCCTGATTCTTAATTGCTTTTAGTACATTTAAATTTAAATTCTATATTTCATTTAAAATTTCACTTACTCTTCAAAAATTCTATCTTATTAACATTCTATATTACTAATAAATATACAAAAAATATTATAAATACAATATTTATAATATAAAATATAATTTGGAATTATAATAGATAAATAGAGGAATATAAAAAGCTGATAAGCCACAGGAAGGTGAGGACTTCAAGAGCTCATTGATAGCGCGTAAATTGCGAGCTTACAGGCTTATAAAGCAATAAACTATTTTGATCTTTCAAATAAAAGTCAAGCTAATATATACAAAAAAGGTAAAATTGTTAGATAAAAAGTAATAATAACAATTAAAAATGCTTGAGCAAATAGTTTATTACCTTAGAGTATAATAAAACCATATTAAATATAATATATATATATATATATGATTAAGAAAATATTTCCATATTTATTTGAGAAATGTCTAGAATAAAAAGAACTAGTGAATATAGGAGCCTTCAATACATAAAAATCATAGCAACCTTTACATCTTTGATGATATTATTCTAGTCAATTTGAAAAATATTTAAGATATTTCATTGTAAAGTAGACACCAGAAATAAAAATATTCCTACTAAAAATCATATAAATTTAGTCAATTTTAGTTGGCATTAATAATATAAAATAATTATATTACTACATTAGAAAATTAATTACTAGGAAAGGTATTAATACTATCTAGGAATTTCTTAAATAAACTTTCTATTAAAATGAGGTCGATTGAGGAGAGGCGGAAGATAACTAGATTCAATTCAAATAGATAATTATCACTTATTTAACTTAGGTACTAAGAATCTTATTAAAACATTAAGTAATATCAATGACTCAACTCATGTATATAAAAGATAAATCCACTATTAAGAAATCTATATATCATACAGAGACCAATACTAAACCCTAAATTCTTGCCTCTCACATACAACAAAGACAACAATAATTAAAAAATAAAGTACATATAAAAATACTAATCTAACATTGTACCATGAAAATATAATTCTTTTATATCAAAGTTTATTCGTAAACTATTTCTGTTAAAGTTGAATTGGACTAGTACTTTTTAAATTCAGCAAAATTATCAAATTCATATCATTGCAAATTTTCATTAACCATTCATGATTCAATTAATCTTAGGTTAAAAATCATTTATTTTTAATAAATTTGTAGAAACTCATTTTATGGGGACATCAATATTTTTTTAAATTATTTTCAAGTAGACTTGCTGTTAAAGTTCAATCAAGAAGTGTATTTAAAAGCATGCTATCAAATTTAGACAAAATTAAAAAAGTGAATTTGTAAATTTACGACTCAAAAAATAAAGTAGGTAAAAAGTTCCTTTCGCAAAAAATAATTAGTTACAAATTCTATGTTAAAAAAAATCCGGAAGAGAAAATAAAAATAAAGGCCATAAATAAATAAACAAAACATCCAGAAGACTAAATTGCTGAATTCGAATGATTCTGAGATTTAATCATTTTCTCTTGAAAAATGAGATGAATTAATTTTTAAAATTTGTTAAAAAATGTCTAAATATACAAAGTTTACATACTTTTTATTTTGATTTTGACTTAATGATATTCGATATAGAATATCTGGCCAGTCAATATTTCATTAATAGTATACTAGAACAACTAGAATGAATTATCTAAAGTAAAATGAATCGACTTCAAAATAATAGAATAGATTGGAATACTAATATAACTATTCTTGGAAAAAAAGCAGAAATCAATTTCGACATCATGTAAAAGGAAAGGAAGAATATTTAAAAACTCAAGGCTATCTATTAAATGATAGCTAGAACGATAAATAAGAAAAGATTGCAGATAATGCGATATTATTTTATATAATCAAGAGCACTGTACAAAAAATGCAGCTATCATTAATGCCATAAAAAATACACAACAGCTAAAAATGGAACATGTAGTTAAAACAGAAGAACTTATAGCAAATTATAACTAGAAAAATAATTTAAGATATAATATGAGTTCATGCATGGCAATGAAATATATCAAACCTTTTTGACTTTTTACTCTAATATGATTGATTTGGTTATATTTTAATTACATTGAATTATCATTTATCAATTTAATTAAAAAATAGAATTTATTATCAACTTATTTAAGAATTAAAATCCTAAAAATGTAATGTTGCATATAATTAATAGTCTTCAAATTAAATAAGAATAAAATGATTTATTGTATTAAATATTAAAAAGAAAAGTTTCATTAAACTTAAATATATCTTTAAAACTTTTTTATCTTTTAGTCTTATAAAATTATTATAAAATTTGAGACCTAAATATTTTACAAAAATTGAAAGAATTAATAGTGCTGATGAGACTTTAACTTCAGATGAATGAACTGCACTAGTAAACATAACAGGACAAGATTAATTTATTTATGGTTTTCATATAAAAAGTTTAAAATTATCCATTGAACTCTGATTAATTAAATCAAATGAAAGGGACATTAAAAACATTTTAAATTGAAAAAGTGCAAAGATCTTGTAGATACCAAGAGTAGAGTTAAAATTACCAATAGAAGCGTTATTATTTTTATCATTTTTAATATGTTATCTGATCCAAATATAAATTTAAATTCAATTAAAAAGAACGTTTGTCATTATATCAAGTGTAAGATATTAATAGATATGAATTACTTAAAAACTTCTTTATGGAATGCATCTTAGAAATATTAAAATGTAAACAATCATAAAAGAAGAAGCATACTTGAATTTATTATTTAAAGTTAATTGGCCATTGTATTACAGATTATAAAGGTGATCTCAATTGTTAAAAGTACAATTGAACAACCAGAAATTATCCATACATCAAAGAGACTAGCATTAATGTGTGTCCTATTGCAAAACCTTACCTATATAAATTATCACATTCAATCGAGTTGCTGCCAAAAATCATATTTCTACAATTCTGTTGTGGAAAATTTACTGTTATTACACTTCCAAATTAATAAGACAGCCATTGATGGAGGCAAAAATGCTGTTAATCTTTTCATTTCCTTTAACACTGCTTGAATAATTCTACAATCTAACAAATCAATATGGTAATTTTAAATTAATATTTAATATGACATCTAATAATAATTTATTTAAAGGATATGTAACTTACAAAGATAAAGCATGCATTTAAAGTAGTTTAATGTGCTCAGAATTGCATTCTTCACATCAAAGGCAACATTTTTAACGCAACTATTGGTTCAATAAATTGCATTACTTTCCTAATCATCTTTGAATATCTACAAGGTAGCGACTTTAACTATATTAAATAAATCATAAATATATAGAATTAAATGGACAAGTCAACCTCAGTATTTTCTGGATTGTTTTATAAAGTGCAGTTTAATAGTCTAAATAAAAGTTATTCTTAAATGTCTAACAACGTTAAACAATTAATGCTTATCTTAAAATGATTTTATAGTATACTTAAATAGTAATTCTTTGGTTATATTATATTTTAAGTTAAAGTGATAATAATTATCATCACCGAATTACTTTTTTTAATTAATAAAATGATTTGATTATTATTTGAAATAAATTAAAAAAAAAGTTGCTTGATAAAGAAATAAAAAAGAGTCGAATTAACACAAAAAGCACTATAGTTTGAAAATTATTGAACCAATGAAAGGAAAATTTTATGCTGAAGTGAAATATTAGTCGAGATATTGTCAAAAAATAGCAATAACTCTAATAAATTCAATCCATATAAAATATGATAATTGAATAACATGTATACTAATTTTCATGATTAATAGATTGAAATAGTTATTTTTATTAATTGTGTTTATCCTGAATATTATTACAATAAGTAACACTGCTCCTCATATAATATATAATTCAAAAGAAAAATATGATAATATGAAGCAATCAAAGCAAAAGGTCTTAAAATAAATAATTTTAGAAAGATTTAATCGGTACAAACCTATTCATGCTCAAATTTAAGAAAGAAATTAAAATAAAAAGCAAGACGAGTATCAAAAAGACAATAATAGGCAGGTTTGATTAAATTTTGGTTGTTGATATATTTAATTATTGATTGTCTTAATAACGTTAGTTTTCTTCAGAATCTTATTTACTTTGTTTGATAATAGGCAGGGAATTAAATCAGCTTAGCCTTTATGATGCTTAAGCATGGATAGATAGAAGTTTAATTAAAGGCATGCTAATTATATAAATATGGTAATTCACTCATATTTTATTAATTGGGAACAATATTATTTAATTAAAAACTCCTTATATTATAAAGCTTATTAAAACATTTTTATTTTAATATGAGGACTATATGATGGAGATTGAATTAATATATGCTGTTTCTAGCTTTTAGTTTGAAATTTTAAATGAAGTCAAATAAATAAAGAAAAAGTATATATTATAGCATATTTTTATTGAAGGAGGGATTGATAGATATAATTAAAAATGTAAAGAATTTCTATTATAAATTAAAAAACCGTTTTTGTATAATTTGCTCTCTTATTTATTTAAACATAACATAAATAAGGTATCTTCTTACTGATATATTGGTATCCACTTCTAGCTATTCAAGGTACTTCAGTTGTAAAAAAAGTGAAAGTACTTGGATTAAACTAAGCAAGCCAAGGATCTGAGGACCTCATCTGAATATGCCAAACTTTTATAGAAGAGCTATTTCAACAAAAAAAGTTGATAAATAATAGTTCATAGCCTTATTACAATTGAATGATGGTAATATCATTACAGTTTTGTTGAAGTGCAACAATGATAGTCTTAAAATAAAGAGATGGACATATAGGATATCATATAAGGTTTAAAAAAGTGAGGGAAGTACCAACATAAAAAACTTCAGTAAGGATGAAAAAATTTCTATGAGGCAAGCCTCTCAAGTTATTATTATTATTATATTTGTTCTCAATTATGGATCGCTCTAACCTTCATGAAAGTGCTTTAAAAATGTAGCGATTTAATGGGAACTTATCTCAAAGAGAATTTCTCACTTTACTTTTGGGAATTCCCTAGACCCCTATTTTCACAATAATTTACCATATATAGTATTAATAAAATCTATTAACAATATAATTCAGTTAATTCTTTATCCTCTCTAATTTTCATATACACAAAAGATATGAGTTAAGTAATTAATTATAATAACAGATTAATAAATCAAAATTCGAAAAGGGATGAGGGTGTAAGTTATTGGGCAATGGGTTATTTCAAAATAGAGGGAGAGTTCTTCGCCAACCTCTATAATCATATTTACAATTATCTTCCAGAAATAAATGTTATTTTTCAAAAATAAATCAAGATTTTTAGAGTTGTTTATTCAGTAACTAAATAAATTATATATGCTAGTTATTCTATAATGTGAATAAACTTAATAAAACATTGAAAAATACAAATATAATTTATTGTTAAATGATTTTAAATATTTAATATAATATTTAGTAATATATACATTTGTACAGGAGTAAAGTATTAAATTAAATTGATTAATATATAATAAAAACCATAAATTGAAAGAATTTATTTTTCATAAATTAATACCCTAAATCCCGTTATGAAAAATTATTATAAGCTTTAATGAGTAGGGTTCACTTAAAATGTGGCACTTATTTGAAAAACACTATAGAAAATATATTAGGAGAGAATCTAGAATTATAGAATATTAGCAAATGATATTCTCTTGCAAAATTTGTTTTAGAAGCTAGGTAACAACTTCGGTCTGTACTGTATTTTAATTTTCTCATTTCCAGTACTTTTAAATGAATTTTATGAAGGTATTTGAAAGTCAAAGTTTGAAGCCAACAGATTAAATCTATTTGGTAATCTTATTTACTGATTAATTACTATCTACCATTAAATTATTATAGTATTACTGTAAATAATTATTCAAATTTCTAATTATTATCAATATTATATAATGAGTGATTGAATATACTAGTATCTTTGCAGTCAAAATAAAGTATTAAAAAATCCAAAATAATATTATCGATTACTAGAATATTTGGCAATTGTTTAAGAGTGCACTAACAGTCGTTGAGAATCTATCGATAGAAATCTTAGTTTCATAAAATTTATTATTATTGATACTTACTCCATTTAGTACTCTAAATCAAAATGCTTATATAGTGTAAATACTACTTTCCCATATCTTATAATAACGATATTATCATTGAAATTAGCAGTAATAACTGCGCATATCTAATTAATATAAAATTAGATATAATATTCTTAGATAACATATTTTAACATTGTATATAAGATTACCGTATAATATGCTTTATATTAAACTAAAGTTTTCAATACATAAGAATTGGAAGCAGTAGATAGCAGTAGATATTTACATTATCTCAACTTAATTATCAGCCAGTTTTCTCAAACTGGATCAAAATTCGATTTCTATGGTTAAGTAGGCATTTGGGAACTTTAAGCTGCCAAGGTATCTAAGAACATGATAAGCTCAAGTGCCAAAAAGACTTTATTTAGTTATGGGCATATAAGTAATATCAATAAAATACATAAGATCAGGAATTATGATATTTTTAAAATTAAAAAAAAGGCAAGTATTGCATATTTTTTAATTAAACTATATATAATAACAAAAATAAAATGTAAAACAAGGGGTTTGTTTGAATATATCAATCTAATCTTTTCGAGAATTTTATATAAATTTATTTAAGCATGAATCTTGCATTTCAGTTATTATTTTGCTAATTAGTCATTTTTTATAAGTACATCACAAAATTATATTTGCAATTCTTTTTTTCAACAATTTCATTTTAGTTTACACTTTTCTCGGGTACGCTTATTACTTACCCTAAAAATCAAAAAAATATAAGAAACTTAAATCTTGTTATGAAAATCAATTAAAAAAAGAAAGAAAAGAAATTAATATTTAAATTTATAGATAAATAATCACTTTTAAAACATATAAATAAAGTAAAATTGTATAGTTCTTCTACATAGTATTTTTGCATGTTTTTCAATTTTATTCCATTTTAGTTTTATTTTATATATTTATTATTTTATTCTTTTTCTTTATCAAAATAAATTTAATAAAATTAAAAAAATTCATGATCAATACTTAGCAGCTTTAAAAAAAAATTTATCATTACAAGAATATTTTACTTTAAAAATGGCAAATCATTAATTCTCTAAATCAATATCATATCAAAATATAGTTACAGTTTTGAAACATGAAGCACAAAAGTTAAATGTCTAATATTAATTGATTAGCTAGAATTCTTCATTTGGATAAGATAATTAATAATGACTCCTGAAATAATGAGATATGATGAGATATAGAAATTAAATGCTAGCATTATATCGGTCCTCATGTCTTGTCTATCTTAAACTACCCATCTTTGATCTCATCATGCTGAATCCACAAATAATCCTATTATGAAAAATATGATTAAAATTATTGAAGATATAAGAATTAGTATTTACAAAGCCAAAAACGATTTCATTGTCAAGCGTTTTTATTTCTATATTCTTTTTCATACATTCTACTATCTTTCTATTCTTCTCGTGCTGTTACTTTCCAATTCTGTCGCTTCCAAAGAAATTTACCATTTCTGAATAATATAAGTTTTTAGATAAGTTTTTTGTAACTTACAAATTTTGTTGAGTGACCACCTTCTTTTTTTCAAACACATTTTTCCATTTTTGATCATCTCTAATTTTCAAATTCTTAATATGAGTTATAAATCATAATATTTTTGGATTTTAAAAAAGACATCGACTGTAATTTTGAACTTATAAATAAACTAAAAATCCAAAGTTTATTTGAGCTTGTGAATAGGATAACTATTAAGATTAAAATTAAACCAGCTGCAATTAATGAGTAGATGTTATTTTTATGCTCATTAAATGTTTAGTGTTGAAGAGCTTAAACCTGAAAGCTATTTCATTGCTAGTTAAATTATAATTTTGGTTAAATATGGAAGTAAAAGTATAAATGTTTGATATTTTACTGTGAGATAATATAAAACTTAAATCATAATTTCTCAACAATTTAAAATAATTTTTAAATTCTGTATGAGAATGACATTGGTTATATTTAAATGACAATGTCTTGCTTACAAAAGATTATATATATTGATAAAATACAAAAGATTAGGAAATTATTAAAATACAAATTTAAAAAAACGGCATTAATTTTCATAATAGAGATTAAATTTTATATAATCAATAAAAAAATGCATTAAAAAGGTGATAAAACTGAACTATCATATTTGTGAATATAGAGTTCGATATAAAGCAACTTTATATTTTATATTAATTTTTATTTATCAAAATCATTTCTGATTCTGCGAAGACAAAATTGTGTAGTTATTTTAATTATCTATTAGGCATGCAAGTTTGTATTTATTTTTTCTTCAAAATATACGCACATTTTTCTTCGCAGCTTGTTCACCCTAATTTTCGAAAAGTTAATACATAGCTGAAATGAATTTGTGAAAATAATCCTCACGTGTTGAATAAGTTTATAAATAATATAAAAAATTAGAAGGTACTTACTGATTTCAATATTAGAAAGCATAAATGCTATGTTATTAGAGAGGTTCATCTTGAATTATTTTAATTATATATCCATTTTAGTTTTAATATAGCTATCTTAAATTATATCACGTTAATTATTCATTTCAAATAACTTTTAAATTCTAAAAATTTATGATCTATAATATGTATTTGAATGACTTTATATAAAATGAATACACTCGATATACGAAAGAATATTTCGAAAAATTTTAATATAATTAAACAAGCGTAAATTTCTCTATTTATAAAATTATATGGTAATTCAAATAATAATCTTCTCAAATTAGTTTACTTTTCTTTTCAATATTAATAAAATTAAGGGACAGCATTGCTAGCGTAGATAATCATAACCTAGACATATTTTGAAAAATCGTTTTTATTTGATATAAATTTTTAAAGGTAGGTTTTCTTAATTAATTTCTCATATTATTGAAAAGATGCGAAATAATATATAAAAAATACAACTTGATTCTACACTATAAATGTTTTAAAATTACAAAATATTAATTTATTTATCATAACTTAAATAATAAAAATATGATATAATTCGCTAATAATCTAGCTTTTAATAATGAATACTTTGTTTATCATTCCTCATTAATTAGTTGATATGTTCTTGGAGTCTCACAGTTATTTTCTCAGCGAAGCTTTAGTCAATTCAATCGAATATCTTCTCAATAAATTGATAGAGGAATAAACTTTTCTTCTAAAATGCCGAGACTATTATTAAGCAAATATTCTACAAAAAAATTATATAAGGATAAATTGGATTATAGAGGTCTGTTGCTAATTATAATTTAAATGTAAATTGATCTGAATTCTTCAAGCGATAGTAGCTAGTACTAATAAAATAATACAAGCTTAGGGATATACCTAATAATAAGAGGAAATGATTATATATTTGAAATACAAATTATAACTTTAATTTTTTTATTTATATTTGTTTTAAATGCTAAATACCATAGTAATAATCAAATTATACTACTAGATAGTTGATTAATTATTCAAAGAGCAATAACTTGATCTCTTTTGATGAAATTGAGCTTTCTCTTGCACTTTGAATTGCTTCAGTTAAACTTGAGTTTGACTATAACTGATGCAATACTTTCAGGTGCTTATTTAAGTTAAATAATGTATCCAGATTAAATATAATTAAATTATAAATAAATAAATAAATATATGTCAATTTATAATTAAATACAGTACTATTATAGTCACAAGGAAATCAAGTACACGAGCTCAAATATCACAACCATTTATTGCTTGATTAAGTTCTAAGCTTTATTGCTTTGAATCGAAGTAAAACCGTGTCTGCTGATAGTAGTGTGTCTACAGTTCAAGTCTAATAAATTGCATTAGAACTGCTAAAGATGACAATAGTGCTGAAGATGTAATGTAATATTGGGATAATATTCTAATAATTCTGTGTCTTAAGATATGATTGCTACTGTCATAGAATTAAGCAAGAAGTTCCAAGAACGTTGAATTGATACAGAGCTTTCTTTCAAAATAAGTCTCTATATCTAAACATTTAACTAATAAATACATATATGTAAAGGAAATCAAAATAATTAAATTTAGAAAAGATAAACTGGAATTGTCAAATAAAAAGCTATACTTACTGTATATTATCTTTAACTGCAGACAACTAGGCTATTTTTGTGAAAATATAGCAACAATAGTGATTAAAAGAATGATCCGGTGCTCTCATATCCTTATCCTCAAATATGTACTAAAATTTATATATAATATAAATATTAAATAAAATCCATTAAAATATATATCCTTATAAAATTGATAAATTAATTTCATAATTTTAGGATAGAAGGTTATAAGTTTTATTTGCAATTTAAGCATCTAGAAATGACGAATGAAGTTGATTGTTAGATCCAGCCAAGGAATCTTGAATAACCATTACTTTAAAATGCGGAGGAAGTTTAAGAAAGAGTTAATGGAACTGATGATATACGCAGCATTCTTTAATATCTAAAAATAATTCTCACAGATTTAGGACATATTTTGATGGAAGTAGAATTCTTCAGATACACGAAATATACCTTCAAAGCTATAGCATAAGTTAATTAATATAATAAAATACATTGCATTATAATGTAATATAATATTATTTATTCACTTTGAAATGAGGAAAGAAGCAATTATAGTAAATGAGTTTATCGATTGAAATCCATACATATAAAAATTATTTAAAGCATTTTAATGTCAAATAGTGTCACTAATAAGCAGCTTCAAAGCTTAGTACATATCAAGAATTGAATCTCTTCAACCTTATCTACAACATCATAAATTCAATAGTCCAGCTTCATCATTCCAAGCTTATCACACTAATCAATTAGTAATTATAGTTAATGTATACCACTAAATTCATTGATATCATTTCCATTAATAGAATATAAGTACTACTTTTAAATTGAATATATATTTGCTATTACCTTACATTATACCCACAGTATTTTGTTGTTGATAGATGTTAGATCCTTAACAAGCAGTTACTCTTCATCACATATCATCAACAGTGACTTTACTATCTTCTTTGTTAGGTTAAGTCCCACTGGTAATTAGGGAGCATAGGCCTACCAATTCCGGTACTTTGAAGTTCAAAACCGTGAAGGCAGTTGGCTTTTACGAGATAAGTCCCAAATCTAAAAAACCTCCTGAGAATAAGTTGGGCAAGGTATGGAAAGACCTCACCAATAAAAACGTATGCCGTTTATAATCTCATCTCGTATTAAAACCAAATGATGCCATTATCCTTGAAAGAGGAAAAATAGGTGAACAAGTATAATACAAAGAGCTGGGATACACCACATGATTATCGTATAGGCTCCATCTATCAAGAAAATTAGAAGGAAAATTTACAACAAAAAAACTCTGATAGAGTATAAAACATAAATTTCGCCATCTATCATAGTTAAGGGGCAATTCCGACTGAGAATTGAATGATGTTGAGCATGACATAACATACATAAGAAAGAAAAGCAACTCAGGAATTTTAGTTAAATATACGAGATAAATGAGAAGTCTTAGCTAACTACGGCATAGGAGCCGATGTATATACAAACACCTATGCTTATAAACCGGCTTGAGGCATAGTTCCCGATATTAAACATGCTTGAATTATCCTACTGGATTGATATTGTATCTCCAGATTAATTTCATTGCTAAAACTACCTAACTATCATCTTTCATTTAGTTATTCCTAACTGTGATGTCTTTATGATTCTCTGTTGGCATCCAAGTTAAGAGCTACCATAAAGCTTTTCTCCAGTGTTTGCCTCCCTGTGAGCTCTTGAGTTGAATCTGGAGGAGTTTCTTGCAGCAAATATCCTATTAATAAGGCAATACTTAGGTAGGTATGCATCAGTTCATGCAAGATATAAGTATGTAAATAAATAAAATATGAAATATTATATTTTAATTCAATTAGAATTTTATATAATTTCAATCAATTTTCTAAAACGCAATAATTGATGTTGTTTGAATAAATTCAGTAATGTTTTTAAATAAGAACTAATAGTATAGAAATAAATGTTCAATATAGTCAGTTATTTTTAATTTAAAATATATTTAATAATAAGCAAAGGAATATCATGATAAATTGACTAAATTAAATCATGCTTGTAAAGATAATGCTACAAGTTTAATTATTAATAATAATAAATTTAAGGTAAAATTTATAAATATATAAATAATAAAAATATAAAAAAATCAAAATGAATTTAAAAAGTAATGTAATTAATAATTATCATAATGATAATCTTTAAATGACTTTTTAATATTTTATATGGTAAATTTAATTAAAATAAGTACCAATGCTGACTAAAATTTATAGTGCTGCTGAAGCAACTTTTTGATTTAAAACTATTATTACGAGACTAGGTTAAGATTATAAAAATCTAAAAAAAAGAGAAAAATCCATTATTAACATTTTAACTGCTTTTAAATATCAACAACTCCTTACTCAAGATTCACAAAATGGACACAAAATTATACAAAAAGATATTACTCTAAATTCCAAAAAATTAAATCATTTTACTTCAAAGAATCCATTATGTAGAAAAATTGAATGTATCAAGGGAGAAATAAAAAGATTGTATCCGACTTTGAATAATGAATTTCTATATCATAAATATATGGCAATCGATTAATATTATAAATTTTAAGAAAAAGATAAACTTATTGGTTTAATAAGATTCTAATTATCTAAGCCAAATAAAGGATAATTATGTTCGCATAGAATTAGTGTTGTCGTTGTTATAGGTGAGAGTAAAGAATTTAGGGTTTAGGATTAGTCTTTAGTAGATGAGTTTGAAAGATTTAAAATTTACTTAAAAATTTCTTAGAATCACTGTTGTCAAATTACGATCAAAGAAATTTTATTATAAAATAATGTATTATTTACTTAAAATCACATTTGTCAAATCAGGATCCTCCATATGCTGCTATGACGACAGAGCAAGATGAGTCATGGTGCTATCGAATTGCATTTTTATCGAGCCCGATCTATTATATGGTGTTAGCTCCTTCTGGGTTATAAGCACAAATGCTTTATTTTGCAATTTGTACACTCAACACGAAAGCCTTAGCTATATTCTTTGAGTTAAATGAAATTTCTTTATCGGTAACTAATGTAGCATCTTAACTGATATCATTTAATATACCAGTAGCAGCTGGGGGTTACTTAAAGCTCTCAAAATGATAGTTCTGGTACAGGATTCCTCTTACAAACTACTGGTAAGTTTAATCACTTTACTAAAATTACTTTAATATTAGATGAGAATCATAGTTGACGAGTACACTGCTATTCAGAGGAATTCCTTTTAGACTAGAGCAGTCCTCAACGCTCCAAGATAATGTCTCAATCGTAACCTCTATAGGAAGTAGCATCGTGAGTACATCACGCACCAGGCCCTCCAATTCTCAAAGATGAGCAGAGGTTGGTTTTTGAACGATTTCCACAAGACCCTGGTCGAGGCCCTGGACCACTTGAGCCTGAGGAATAGTCTGAATCTACCAAGCCCAAGTAAATTTGATATTCGGTATTCCAAACTTGAGTCTGACATTATCTTAGAAATCTTGATATTTAATTATCTCGGCTCCAAGGATACCTATCTGAGTTATAGATTCCACCTCAAGAAATATTTTGATGGAGAATCTTATGGTACACCTGGCAGCCCATTAGAACTTTACCTTTTGCCTTCGTTTGCAATACTAATTTTTATGAAAAAATACCTTTGCCTCCATTTAAAGCTAAGTCTTTAAATTATACATTAATTTATTCTCTATCCATATTTATCTTATCACTTTTATATACATTTTGCAAGTTTGTTTACACTTATATCATCTTATCTATGAGCATCATCACATTTATTAATCGTAGAATATATTATTCATCAGTAAGAGACTGAGAGATGTCTAAAATCAATAACGTTATTTCTTGAAATCCGAGAGACAGATGAAAGGAAGCTCACAGTCAAACAATCGATTTATACTAGAATTTCAATGAACTTTGGCAAAAGCTACCTAGCAAAACATTAAATATTTTAAATTATTCCTTCAATTTAGCAAGAAACCCATGATAAAGCTGGGATAGTAAGGACTCTAAGCCTAATGATAAGACTGATTTTAGGTAGAACAAATCTTCCCTGGCATCGTTCGTCGTCATACTTATTCAATCGCCTTTTTGATGGCGTATTCGTGATCAGCTCCCTTTAATTAATAGTGTGGTATCAAGATGTTTCGGAGAACAGTTTGAATTATTCGAAATAGACAAAAGTTGTACGATTCGTTTCGAAGAATTAGGAAAACTTATGCCAATTTAGACATAAAAATTCACAAAATTCTAATATCTTTTTTATAAAATTCAATAAACTTTGCCAAAAGTAAAATATTTTTGGACAAAATTCAAAAAGATTTGCCAAATATCAAATATTTTATATATTTATAAACTCATAATTTGTTTAGTCACTTCATAAGTTTAAATCTAGTTTTTCGAGGTGTTTGCGACTCGAGCCTAAATCCGCTAAAGAAAAGATTGGCTTCCAGCTAAAGGCTGATTTTAAAAAGTGCAAAAAGTGAATCACCATCGATACAGTTTGATAGCTAAATGTGCATGTGTTCGTGTCTTCTATTTCAGGATTTAAATTTGCTCTTGAAGCCATGTTGATACTATTTAAGCAATAACTCTCACTCTCTCTTTGCAGGGGATAAATAATTACTGCTTATGTTATTTATTTATATAAATTTATGACATTATCTAAAATTATATTGATTATATACATAATTTCTAAAATAATTATTTAGTTTTAAAAAAGTAATAAATAAAATTTATAAATTTAAATTTCATTTATATTATAATTAGAATATTGTTTAATTGAATTAAATTAAATTGTTATTAAAAACTAAATTATTTAAATTTGGTTTAATTTTATCTCATTATAATTAAAATATTTATTAATATTTAAATTATAAATTTTTTATCAAAATATATTTTCTATGACATTTATCAATATAATTCCTTTCTTTTGCAGACAATTTTTATTTGAGACTAAATAAAAATTTGAGATTTATAATACTTTTCACAATTTCAATAGTTTTTCTTAATTTGCCTTAATATAATTTGAAAACAAATATTATAAAGTTTATTTTTAAGAGAAATTAGATTTATTTGTAAACTTTTTTAAAATAATATTGCAACTTGACTATAAAAAGGTGACCAGATTCATATTTTTATCATATATTTCAGAGTTAGGAATTAACAAATATTGCAAATTAAAAATACATTAAATCTGAATAAAATTATCTAAGAAAAATAAGATATTAATGTAATATTAGAATTAGTGTTGTCGTTTTTGTACTTTTAATTCATGGTTATCACCAATTAATGTCAACTGCATGATTACATTATACAAAATAATGAAAATCTCATTAAACAATTTTCATATATCGAACATTCGAAACCCCAAACCCCTTAATGAAATTATTAGTGCTTTGATTTGTAGGGAATTTGTTAGGGTTGGGGTTATTAATAGGTTTTAATGTGAAATTTATAGTAAATGTATTTAATTTAATCACTCAAAATGCACTTTTGGATTATGTGATAGAGGTCTGAATTTATTTTAATCAACCACTATTCTATCTATTCAATTGATATGTCTGATCGTGGTTTTGGCTTGATTATTACTTACTCTGCCATCTATTTAATTGATAGAGATACTCTGTTTTTATCTATAAATTGCTTTATTCTTTGCTTCGCATTCTTTTCACACCTTGTTGAGTAATAATCGTTGCGAGTCATAACGCATTCTATTATTATTGCTGCCATTACTCACAAATTCCATTGAAAGTCTCCATCTCTCCAGTCTTCTATTTCTGGATAATAGCCTGCAGTTCCCATAACATTTCCAAGCCTTGACACTTCCATTCTTAATGCTCTGTTGAAGTCAATAATTGCTACTCTTACAGGTGAGAAGTTTATCATAATATTCTCAGGCTTCAAATCTCTATGAACAAACTCTAACTTTTGAAGCTCTTTTATACCTTTTAAGGTTTAAGTTGCTATCAAAGCAAGCTACTTATGATTCCTTTGATCTGTTATGAAATCTCTGAGGGTCATTTAATATAGTAGCAGTCTAAAAGCAACATGATTCTTGGCAAGGAGAATAGCATCTAGCTTGATTAAGTAAATACACTCTTTAAACTTTGCTTGAGTGAGTACTTGATACTCATTTGTAAACTTTATTTGATACTTATCATCACTAAGGAGATAGTTGAAGGGATACACCTTGTTTGCATATTGATGATCATTGATAACTTTCTTATCAAAGGAGTTTTCTAATATAAGGTAGCTTTAAAGTAAAGCTTCTAGATCAATTTAGGCAAGAACAGGAATCTTTTTATATTGAATTTTAATCATAATCTTTGTGATTTCAGATGCAAGTAGGTTGCGTGATTTCCTCACTTATTCTGATTCACTAGCTTGTTAGAGCTCTACCACTTTCGAAGATTCTCTTGTTTTTCTTTTGTTTAGTAGCTTCAATTCATCTTCATGCTTTTCAATCTCTAAATCTTTCTTGTGAGCTTTTAAAAGATTGCTTCCTTAAATCTCTTGTATGAGCATACTGCTTATGGCACTCGAAGCAATCATACTTTCCGTCGATTTTATCGTGGTTTAAGTATTCAGTTGGCTTGGCTTCTCTATGCTCTTTCATATGCCTATACCAACTAGATTTATGAGCGAATATCTCTCACACAGCTCACAAAAGTATACTTCTACTTCTTCAGTTTGTATAGGAATATAATTAATACCTTTCTCCTCCTCTCTGTCTCCCACACACTTATTTGCCATTAATTTTCTATTATTAATTTCTATTTTAATAACAGAGACCTCAAGTGATAACTCTGGTAGTTCTTTAAGAGAGTTCATCTCACAGATATCACAATTTTTATTGCTGCCAAAGGTAAGTCTCATTTAGTTTGATGGAAGTGCAGTTGTTTTTCTTAAAATGTTAGCGATCATATTTAATTTGAATTTAAAATTATAAAACTGCATCTATAACTCAGAGCTCATAAGAGAGCTTTGCAACCCTATAAATTTGAAGGGAGGTTTTTAAAGTAATAGCCAATAAAAATGAGCACTAAGAGACGAACCAGATCTAAATATGGGTGAGAAAGTAACCATTTTTACTATCAATAATAAGTTGATTACAACACTTACCGATTTAGGAGGTGCATCTAATTAAGTACGTACTGCTTTAGGAGGTTTTGTGATTTTATGATCAAAATTAGGGTGCTCCTAATTAAGAACTAGCTTTAATTAATGCTCCTAATTAAGACGTACCAATTTCAATTTAAAAATATGGAACTATATCAGTAGAAATTGATATCAATCTCTCAAGTTTGAAACCATTTCTCAAATCCTTCTCCATATCCTATTAGAGGTTGACCTCCTATAAGATGCCCATATTTAATAGTAAGTTTTACAGGGGTATATAATTGAAATCAATAAACTTAAATTTGAATATCATTTTTAGATCTGTAAACAAGATGGAGTCAATGAATGATGCAATAAAAGAGTGCAAGAACAAGAATTGATTCAAAAATTTAGAAGCAAGAAGGATTTGCACCGCTACCTGGGGCAGCAAGGTAATGAAATCATAGTGGCTAATCTCTATTATGTAGTGGTTTGTTCATCCCAACGATGGAAGGTACTAAAATTTCATTTCTAAGAGCGATACTCTGCGAAGAGAAGAAAGCATTGAAAACTTAAGATGTAAAGTTTGCAGAGATTCCAAACTATCCAGAGATTTCAGTGACTAACTTATATGATGATGCTATGAACGACCTAGAGGTTTCGCAGTACTTGCCTACTAAGAAGCAGTTGTCAAATAAACTACCTGAAAGAAACTATTTCTTTGGCATACTTGCAACAATTAATGGAGATTACTTGAAAGAAATAATTCAAGAATCTCATAAGAAAAGGAACAGCATCTCTTCAGAAGATAAAGACAAACAAGGGATCAAGATAAGTGAGAGCTGGCTATCAGAACTGCAGAAGCACCCTTATATATCGAGTAAGATTTGTAGCTTAACTCTTTAGAAGAATCTGGTACTGGCATATTCTTGATGAAGGAATAGATCAAGCTTCACAGAGAGCGAAAGTCGCAGACAAAGTATGAAGTCAGCAAGAGACTTTATTCAAATATTTAGCTTCCAGAGTCAATGAACATAGATGCTGGAGTGGGCAGCAAGAGAAGAAATTTAGGAGGAGGGAAGTAGCTGGAGGAAGAAAAGAAAGAGAAGCCAGTTCCTACAAAATAATTTGAAATATGACTTATATATTCATTAACTTAGCTACAAAACTTATTTATAAACATTCACTTTCTCTTCTTTAGACACTTTTAAGCCAACTAATTATCTACTCTATTCGCTGAACTTTTTAAAAAGTCAACTGTATCGATAGGTAGGTCGTACATCACTAGGTATAGCAGCAATTTCTTATAATGACTTTTTAATATACCCCAGTAGAATTCAATTCCATTAAACTAAGGGCTGTAAGGCACGTTAAACATTGGTGTTATTCTTAGTTGTTCATAACTCTTCCTTGTTTCTTTTGTCTTATGAACAGAAAGATTATCAACGAATAGTATAATCTCTTATTCAGGGTACTTCTCTCTCAGCTGCTCTAAGAACTTAATTTACTGCTCTGTCTTAATAGAGCGAGGATGAATAACTTAGGTTTCTAAACCAGCATCCTCGTTAATTCCCCCAAGAATTGCCATTGCTTATACCTTGGCTTTCTAGTCATATACCTCTATATTACTATGCCTCTTATACCAATACTTCTAGATGAAAGTGTTGAAGGTAAGCACAGCCTCGTCAGCATGTATAAACTTAACATTATTCTATAAGGCTTTCTGCATTTAATTATAAATATAATTGAAGTTGTTGTTGTAAAATGGTAGAGTGAAATCAATCACTCTCTTGATACGATTCACACCTTTGTAAGAGATACCATTTCGTTTATAGATATAGGCTACAGACTAAGCAGAGATCTTCAACTCAGGGAACTGGCGGTGAAACATAGTAGCTCGTTGGTCGAGAGAGAAGTGAGCCCAATACTTCAAAGTTTTATCATTAATTAGATAAACAATCTGCTTCGAAAGAAACCATAACGCAGTTTAAACACTAAATCTATATACTCTTCATCATAAATAGACCCCAAAAGCTTGTAATTTTAGTCTCGCATTTAATTAATAACCCCAACCCCTAACAAATTCCCTACAAATCAAAGCACTTATAAACCTCACTAAGGGGTTTTGAGGTTTTGAGGTTTTGATTCACCTTAAGCTTGGTATAGTTTAAAATCAATTTGACCCGCCAAGGATCTCTAAAAACATTTCTAAGAAAATTGCTTTAATTGTATAAATTTTGTTTTAAATGTATATATCTTGTTTCTTTATGGTTGAGGGGCACGAAGATCAGGGTTGGTGACAGATTCAAATCATACACGAGAGTATCTTGGGGTTCTTTGTGTGGATGATATTTACATATTATATTTTTTTTAAATTTAGATTTAGTCAAGGACTTGTCTGGATGTTATTGAGAAATTTAAAAATACTATTTATCTATTTTAAATTGTTGTCAAATCAGTTGTAGACTCAACCACTTCTCGCTTTGCTCTTATATTTTTGGATTGATTCTGAAATAGGAGATTTTATTTTTATTTTTATACATCTTTAATTTTATTAAATTTATTTTATTTAATTATTCTGAGTTTTAATAATTAAATATTATCTTAAAATTAACTAAAACCTTTTTAAAAAATTTCTTTGTAAAATAGCGCCATTAGTTTAATTAAATATTCTTAAGCATTAAAATTTATTATGTTTTAATAATTATTATTATCTTTAATTATTTTACTTAAATCATTTCTATTTCCCTCCTTCAGCTTTAATCTTGATATAGTAGTGTCGAACCAAGAAGTGCCTGAGACATCTAAATAACCATTACTACCCCAGAGGAATTAGCTTTTTAAAATAGGACTAGTACACTTATATTTTTCAGAGATTCAATAATACAAACAAAGTACAAAAAGATGATGATGATGATGAACATGCTGACTATATTTAGACTATACATGGACCAATAGTAATGCTTTTACAAATATATTCTTTCAATTTTAAATTTATCATTACTCTTCAATTACTGTATACGCTTTATTTAATACCTTAAAACTATTTTTAAAAAGAAAATTTAATTTTATATCAAAATTAAAATAATCAATATTTTTTATGTTAAAACTAAAGAGAACAAGAAATGAAAGTAGCAAGTAGTAAAACATCAATTTTAGAATGTGAAAAATAAATGGGATGTGTAGGATACGATATGTAACCTCGTGAAAAAGGAAGAACTGAAAAGTATGCGATGATAATTCTAAAAGGTTTGAGAATATAATTACATTCAAGAAGAATTTATTGTCAGTGCTATAATTATAACTTAATTTAAATAGTTTCTAAAAACAAGCGCTTTTACAAATTGTTTTAATCACTAGCCTTATTAAAATTCTCAAATTTCCAGAAAGGAAAGTAATTAAATTAGGATATAGATTTAACAAAATATTAACTGGGATTTATAAAAGATAACTTTGATAGTTTTTAATTAATCTAGCTAATTAACAGCTGATAGTTAAGATTTGAATAGCAACAATAACAATACTATGGAGATGAACTATTTTAAAAATAATGTTCATGAAAAATGATATAATTTTAAATTATATAATAATTTTTATGATTTAAAGTAATTTATATATCAATTTATAGTGTCTTTAATACTGTAAAAGATTTATAATAGCTCTCTGATATAATTAATTATATATAAATGCATCATAAACCAAATGTTTTTTAATGAAATAGCTACTGATGTTAATAATACTGTAATTCCCCGTGATTCAAAAATTATAAGAATTTAAGTGAAATAATTAATCTTCAGATAAAAAATCATTAAAATAATGTATAGTCATTCTATTAACTTTATCATAGTCATTGGTCATATATATTTAAAAATTTTCTGTTATGTGTGAGGTATGTTAATCATTATTATATTAAACGTTTAAAGATTAAACTTGTATATATTAATATATATAGAATTATTTAAATAAGCAGATTAAGTAAAAAGATTAGTTTAAAAGAAAATTAAGAGTTTCTAAAGTTGACTATTAAAAAGATATCGGTATAATTAAACCCATTTTTTTTATTTAGCGCGGATATCCGCGCTATCTATAAATTGAGGAGTCATAATGTTTTTCAATTTAGAAATCAAAGCTAAAATTAGAGCGGATATCCGCTCTCAAAAAAACTAAGACTAATTCTTAATTTTCTGGTTTGACTTATCATTTGCGTTAAGTTTTTAATAAATTAATTGAAGCACCTAAAATTGGTGACTATATAAGTTCATTGTGTTAATCATGTAATTTTATGACTAAAATGACTAGGGATGATCATCAACATAGTCTTGATTGATTGAAATCTCTTAGATCGACAAGGTTTGACATCTCATCCAGAGATAGCCATGAGTGTTAATCCTTAGTCATGAAAAAGGCGTGGATAATTTTTTTCTGTGCTATTCTTCATTAGGACTATAGCCGATGATCTCACAATTCACGAGAAACCTGTCCAAAGACTAGATTTTGACATAGAAATTCTTGTTTATATATGAGTGCACTATAATTGATGCCACACTGTCGGAATCAACCATAGGATTACCTAAGGCATATTCACCACTTATTGGAGAGTAAAGTCTCTTAGATTTGTAGGATTTAGTCTTGAGGTTAGTCATCAGACTAGCTCGCTCGAAGTTTACAATTCTCAAATTTTCGGAATTGGAGTCCACAACAATGTTGAGTAGATTCAATTTTCTGTGGACATATCCAAGTCTGTGGAACTCCTGTACTCCGTTAATAAACTTTTTTAAGAATGATTATGTTAAAACTGGATCATAGCACATCCTCTAGTAATCTCCAAAGTTATAAGGGTAGAAGGAATAGACTAGTCCGAAATGACCAGGGGCTTTGACTAGATATTTAAGGGGAATCACATTCATCAGCTAATTCTAAGAAGCAAGTTCGGAAATGGCATATTCATTGCTCAGCTTAATTTGCTTGTCTTGCTTGTGAAGGAACTAAATCTCGTTGTAAAGTCTGTAAAATTTATCTTTGTAGCATAGAGTGGCATAGTGGTGCATTCACAAATCAGCGACTGGGCTTCTCTTTTCGACATGTTATCTTATCGAAGCATAAAGTGGGATCATGAAATGGCGATTGATTTCAAAGTTTCTAAGATAGTAAAAACTCAGTTGACCGACTCCATCCCCATCTCCTCTCTTTTAATCGTTACTTGAGATATTGTATAATAATATTTCTCGAAGTTTAAGGCTCATAGTCAGGAATGACTATAGTCTTAGATGACTATACTTTTTGAGGTAGTCTCTCTTATTCCTCATCAATATCGCTCAATGAAGAAAGGCTTGATTGAGAGACTTTTCTTGATTAAACCTGAGCTCGATTCTCTTTTAAGTTATTTCCCTCTTTAACAAGTTAACTAGTAAGTGCCTGGCAATCTTTAGCATGCCTATTCAAATTACTTTTATTTGCGAATACTCGATTACATGAATGACATTGGTACTTTGCATCATTATTTTGTTGCCTTTCTTTTCACTTTTATGACTAGGCATGATTGT
>ARYC01007436.1:0-13984 GCA_000711775.1 Oxytricha trifallax
TTTGACATGACGATTGAGATTGCTCTTATTATTAAAAACCTTGAAGCAGGTAGCGCATCAATACACAGTAGTCGCTGGTGCTGAATTCGCACTCTTGTCATCCTCGTTGTTTGACTCTGGTAAGTTATCTTTGATTTGTATATCTGATTAAAAGTTTATGGAGCTAATATGAAACTCTGGATTTAGCTGGTGGTTGTAAAAGTTTGCAAAGTTCTAAGCATCGTTGTCAGCGATAGCCTAGTCGAACGTTCCTCGTTCATGAATCTTAAGTTTAAGACAAATGATTATAACTGTGGTTGATTAGATTGATTAATAGTTAAGTTAAATTTAAAAGTTAATAGTAGTAATCAAGACTTAATCACAAACCACCTTAATGAACAATGCCCCAAAACCCCAAAACCCCAATTCATGCTTAGTCTATGAGTTTATAGTGAATTGACACACGTTTATTAATGCGAAAATGCGACTAAGTGACTATTAATAAGGACTATAGTCGAAGACTAGGTTGATTGAGAGTAGTCGTGACTAGTCTGAACATGAAAGTCAGAGTATACAACTACCCTTCACCATTGTTCATTTAGATGGTTTGTGATTAAGTCTTGATTACTACTATTAACTTTTAAATTTAACTTAACTATTAATCAATCTAATCAACCACAGTTATAATCATATGTCTTAAACTTAAGATTGAAGGAGGCGACTAAGTGCAGACTAGTATGACTAGGTAGTCTTGTAAGTATATTGATCATGACTTAGTCGTAGGTAGTCGAAATGGTCGACTATCAATGTACATTGCACTAATACTAATAATGAATCTTCAAACCATCAACACCCTCCACCATTGGTGGTTTATGGTGACTTGGAACAGCTTTCACTCATTGCAGGTAAGTATAGTTGCAATGATTAAAGTTGAATCAAATATCAACAGACTTATCATATGACTAGTTTCAAATTCAAATCACTCTATTATTATTAGTGTTAACTCTTGTCATTTAGATGAGAGTAGTCAAACTCAAACCACAGATCGACTTTGAAACCTTCCTACTCATACGATATGGCAACTGAAATCCAACATCTAATCTACGACCACTGGTGAATCTGAGTGCAATAGCAAAGTTCTTTGGTGTCCATACACAAATGTTGTCAAGCTGCACAGGTATTCGAAGTCATTTTTCAGGAATGGGTTATCGATTAAGACTAGTCGTGAGATTAAATTCAACCTTAGTCATATTAACTTCCTCACCAGCAGTGAAACACTGCACACTCAAGCAGGAATGAGTTTGAGAGAGAGGTGTATAATGTTCCACAGGTAGTTCCCAGAAGTGCGAATCAGTGTCACTCACTTGAAGAGACTATACAAGCGCGCTTAAGTGAGATTCAAGAGCATACGACTAAGGAAGGAGGTGGAGCTAGTCAATCCACAAAGACTAGCTAGTCTTAAAATCGAAATGAAGACTAAGTATATGAGAGAGCTGCAACTGGGATCGAAGATCATATTCATTGATGAGACTGTATTCACTTCCTCAACTCGCCTCAATAGAACCTGGGCACCTTATGGAGAGAATATAAGATTCCCAGACAAGAGACATGACTTCGGAGTGTTTGCGCTTCTTGGCGCTATATCAACTGACAAGGGACTTGAAGACTACATTATTAATAAGGGATCAATTAAGTAAGACTAGTTCATTCTATTCATGCAGCAGTTGAAAGAGAAATATAAGGATCGTCGACTAGTCATATTCATGGATAACCTGCAGGTACACAAGTCAATCCTTGTAAAGAAGGAGTATGAGCGACCGGATATCATCCCCATATACAGTATCCCTTACTCCCCTGAGTATAATGGAATCGAGAGCACCTTCTTTACAATCAAGCAGAGCTACAAGAGAGATGCTAAGTATACTACTGAAGGGATTACGACTAGACATCAAATTACTTATAGAGAAGTCGATTTAGTCGGTCGACTAAGACTACATTAGAAATTAAGCCAAATATGGCGAGACACAGATTATGAGTATTAAGTTATGATTAGTTTAATTTAAATCACATTCCAGTTATCATCATGCTCTTGTTAGGTGTTCTCTGTTATTGTTCCATCATGAGCATGCTGCCGTCTGGCATCCTCTTTCTCTTAGTCACGTTCGAGAAACGATTCTAGTCTTAGTCGTGAGGTATGATGCGATTGCTTAGTCGTTTACCTAACTCATACTATTTATGATCTATCTTCTCTCTGACTGCTCTTGCATTCTGCTTCATTAGATAGATAGCCTTGGCAGGTTTCTCTACATAAGTTAGTCATAGAAATCTTACTTGAAACGAAAGGATGCTTCATGAGCTCATCCAACCAGTCGTCAGAGATCTCGATCTTATCAGTCTCGATCTAGTCTTACCCCTTATTTTACCTCACAGTATTAGCATGGTCGATGATTTGCCTTAGGTAGTTTGATTTGACTGTTCCCAGAACACCAAAGAAAAAGTCTCTATCTGGTAGTTTACCTGAGTTCATCTCAAGTTCTGGAAGGTACTGCGAACGACTTCATCACCCATAACATCCTGGTAGAGATTCTTGACTGAGAGCTCTTGGTAATGAGGCACGACCATTCTATTAACCTGGTTTTACCTGAGAGACTTCTTGGTATTATTTAGTAATGTTTTCAGGAAGGCCACCTTAGTCGAAGTCAGTGGTGGCAGAAAGATGTTCACTATACAAAGTAAGGAACAGCACTTGAATCTTACAGTGAGTGGTTAGGTACTTGTAGAGGTCTTACTTCAATATGAATCTACCCATAAGCTCCTCGCTTCTTACTAATCGATTCGACTACCCGAATGATTCCATGACTAGTTTAGTAGTCGGACTATATTAATAAATGACTAGCTAGTCGAAAATTATTCTGATCTTACTCCTCTAGTCGTTGAACCACTTCTAGTCTTTTAAAGATTCTAAAATAACTCTTGAATCCCCTTACTCAGACTGTAACAAACATCCCTCAACTTTCAAGCTAAAGAGTGTCCACCAAGAGCAACATCAAATCCAGTGGTCCTCTGCAAATTCCTGGAGATTTAGACCTCGACTTGAGAAGTTTTAGATTTTTTGAGGTTAGTAAAACTAGTCGATCAGAATCATAAATGGACAACAAATTTTCCAAAAACACCAGATCCGTCTTAGTCGTTCTTGATTCTTCGATCAACAATTTATGCTGGATTTTCAAGTAACCAGAGGATTCTTACACTGCAAAATTTAGAATCATACTTTCATTATTATTAGTAGCTGCAGTAGCTGGTTAGGTAGAAAATCTCTCGAAATCTTGGTTCGACTAAGACTAATCGTAGACTAAGTTAACTATACAAACTTAGCTTTTTACAAGCTTGAAATCGACTAGCTTAACACTCTATAATTTTGATGTTCTAATGACTCAATTTGTATTAGTAACTATCCTATCTTGATTTTATTAATAGAGGTAGCTGTACATTGCTCTAGACTACCTCTGAAAGAGTGGAATGAAAGTATAGGTTGATTTTGAGTAGTAGAGAAGTATGAATCCAAGAATCGACTAGATAAACTATCAAGACTAGTCGTAGGTTTTTCGACTACCTAGTTTTCTCAAGTATAAATTTTTCGACTGACTAGTCGTAGATTTTGAGACTACCCAAGGTGTAAGATTCTTTGAATCTTGTAACAAACATCACTTCATTAACACTCACCAACATACCAGCAGGAGTGTTAGTATTTGTTGAAAATAAGAGTAAATGATAAGAGTATAAAGCATAGGAGAGTGCGTTGAAAATTAGAGTGTAAGGAGGGATTTTAACTTAGTGCGATATTAATAATAAACGACTAGGTAGTCGGAGACTAAGACTAACTTAAAGACTAAAAAAACTGCGGTTGAATGAATCTTAGGTTTGAATCAAATAAGTCTCTTGACTTTGGGGGGAACATAAAGTACTCTGTGTTCTGGTTGCCAGTTAAGCTTATCAAACTTCTCCTTGACCTCTGCTAAACTGTACCAGTATCTGGTCTAAGGTTAGAGATAGAATTGCTTGATAAGATCTTTTATGACTGAGTTAGCTGTATTCTTCTTAGAGTATGCTGCTGCATTTTCGACTAGCTACGACTTGGTAGTCCAGACAGAGTCGTAGTCTTTAGTCATGAACAGGTATACAATCATTGAGACTAAGGCGTAGACATCGACTAGTCGATCACCAGCAAAGAAGCTCCTGCAGTCGAATAAAACATTAATGACCCATCATACTCAATCTACTTTTTAGATTCGAGTACTCTTGCATTCTCAAAGTTCCTTAGTCTTGCCTTGATAGGGTAGTCGTTGAGGACTATATTATTGAAGCTTAGTCGGTGGTGTACGAATCCGATTGTATGCAGTTCTCTTAAACCATATATGATTTGCTTCATGACTAGTCGATCCGAATGAGCACTGCGATTAGTCATCATATAGTAGTCGTAACTGAATTGAGGGATCAGGTACTGGAGTGCGATGTGATCGCTGCCTTTCAAGACCATCTCCAACTAAGTGATTCCATGAAGTTAGAGTTAGAAGGCAGTCTTAGTTATATCATACTCCCTTTACAGCTACTCTGATTCAAGCTCCTCTTCAAGAAAACCTCTCAGTGCGAACAGCTTGTAGAATCTTCCATCATGAAGCATAGTCCCATAAGGAGTACTAGTCATTTTTTAGAGAGGACTAGGCTTAGTCGCTTAGTCGTAGAGATATTTGAAGCAAGGAATGATAAGTATCATCGACTCTGTACTTATTTATCCTTGCGATTGAGTCATCCACTTCATCCTCAGTGTCAGGTATCTCAATATCAACCTTTGGGTTAGTCTTCGAGCTTGTTTTAGCATTCACTCTCTACATCTTCTTTGGAGGTTCCTTGAGTTCCTCCTCTTAGTCATCACTCTCATTAGCCATCGACTAGTCTTCTTATTATTATTAAATTTAATCTCTTTTTACTTTAGATATTGTGGAGTGAAATCCTTGCGACTTTTGTTCCTGCTTCTACAATCCTTAGTCGCTCTGCTTGGATTTATTGTGAACTTCTTTGACATGACGATTGAGATTGCTCTTATTATTAAAAACCTTGGAGCAGTTAGCGCATCAATACACAGTAGTCGCTGGTGCTGAAATCGCACTCTTGTCATCCTCCGTTGTTTGACTCTGGTAAGTTATCTTTGATTTGTATATCTGATTGAAAGTTTATGGAGCTAGTATGAAACTCTGGATTTAGCTAGTGGTTGTAAAAGTTTGCAAAGTTCTAAGCATCGTTGTCAGCGATAGCCTAGTCGAACAGTTCCTCGTTCATGAATCTTATGTTTAAGACAAATGATTATAACTGTGGTTGATTAGATTGATTAATAGTTAAGTTAAATTTAAAAGTAAATAGTAGTAATCAAGACTTAATCACAACCACCTTAATGAACAATGCCCCAAAACCCCAAAACCCCAATTCATGCTTAGTCTATGAGTTTATAGTGAATTGACACACGTTTATTAATGCGAAAATGCGACTAAGTGACTATTAATAAGGACTATAGTCGAAGACTAGGTTGATTGAGAGTAGTCGTGACTAGTCTGAACATGAAAGTCAGAGTATACAACTACCCTTCACCATTGTTCATTTAGGTGGTTTGTGATTAAGTCTTGATTACTACTATTAACTTTTAAATTTAACTTAACTATTAATCAATCTAATCAACCACAGTTATAACCATTTGTCTTAAACTTAAGATTGAAGGAGGCGACTAAGTGCAGACTAGTAGGACTAGGTAGTCTTGTAAGTATATTGATCATGATTTAGTCGTAGGAAGTCGAAAGGTCGACTATCAATGTACATAGCACTAATACTAATAAAAATCTTCAAACCATCAACACCCTCCACCATTGGTGGTTTATGGTGACTTGGAACAGCTTTCACTCATTGCAGGTAAGTATAGTTGCAATGATTAAAGTTGAATCAAATATCAACAGACTTATCATATGACTAGTTTCAAATTCAAATCACTCTATTATTATTAGTGTTAACTCTTGTCATTTAGATGAGAGTAGTCAAACTCAAACCACAGATCGACTTTGAAACCTTCCTACTCATACGATATGGCAACTGAAATCCAACATCTAATCTACGACCACTGGTGAATCTGAGTGCAATAGCAAAGTTTTTGGGGTCTCATACACAAATGTTGTCAAGCTGCACAGGTAGTCGAAGTAATTTTTCAGGAATGGGTTATCGACTAAGACTAGTCGTGAGATTAAATCAACCTTAGTCATATTAACTTCCTCACCAGCAGTGAAACACTGCACACTCAAGCAGGAATGAGTTTGAGAGAGAGGTGTATAATGTTCCACAGGTAGTTTTCAGAAGTGCGAATCAGTGTCACTCACTTGAGGAGGCTATACAAGCGCGCTTAAGTAAGATTCAAGAGCATACGACTAAGGAAGGAGATGGAGCTAGTCGATCCACAAAGACTAGCTAGTCTTAAAATCGAAATGAAGACTAAGTATATGAGAGAGCTGCAACTGGGATCGAAGATCATATTCATTGATGAGACTGTATTCACTTCCTCAACTCGCCTCAATAGAACCTGGGCACCTTATGGAGAGAATATAAGATTCCCAGACAAGAGACATGACTTCGGAGTGTTTGCGCTTCTTGGCGCTATATCAACTGACAAGGGACTTGAAGACTACATTATTAATAAGGGATCAATTAAGTAAGACTAGTTCATTCTATTCATGCAGCAGTTGAAAGAGAAATATAAGGATCGTCGACTAGTCATATTCATGGATAACCTGCAGGTACACAAGTCAATCCTTGTAAAGAAGGAGTATGAGCGACCGGATATCATCCCCATATACAGTATCCCTTACTCCCCTGAGTATAATGGAATCGAGAGCACCTTCTTTACAATCAAGCAGAGCTACAAGAAAGAGATGCTAAGTATACTACTGAAGGGATTACGACTAGACATCAAATTACTTATAGAGAAGTCGATTTAGTCGGTCGACTAAGACTACATTAGAAATTAAGCCAAATATGGCGAGACACAGATTATGAGTATTAAGTTATGATTAGTTTAATTTAAATCACATTCCAGTTATCATCATGCTCTTGTTAGGTGTTCTCTGTTATTGTTCCATCATGAGCATGCTGCCGTCTGGCATCCTCTTTCTCTTAGTCACGTTCGAGAAACGATTCTAGTCTTAGTCGTGAGGTATGATGCGATTGCTTAGTCGTTTACCTAACTCATACTATTTATGATCTATCTTCTCTCTGACTGCTCTTGCATTCTGCTTCATTAGATAGATAGCCTTGGCAGGTTTCTCTACATAAGTTAGTCATAGAAATCTTACTTGAAACGAAAGGATGCTTCATGAGCTCATCCAACCAGTCGTCAGAGATCTCGATCTTATCAGTCTTGTTCTAGTCTTACCCCTTATTATACCTCACAGTATTAGCATGGTCGATGATTTGCCTTAGGTAGTCTGCTTTGACTGTTCCCAGAACACCAAAGAAAAAGTCTCTATCTGGTAGTTTACCTGAGTTCATCTCAAGTTCTGGAAGGTGCTGCAATACGACTTCATCACCCATAACATCCTGGTAGAGATTCTTGACTGAGAGCTCTTGGTAATGAGGCACGACCATTCTATTAACCTGGTTTTACCTGAGAGACTTCTTGGTATTATTTAGTAATGTTTTCAGGAAGGCCACCTTAATCGAAGCCAGTGGTGGCAGAAAGATGTTCACTATACAAAGTAAGGAACAGCACTTGAATCTTACAGTGAGTGGTTAGGTACTTGTAGAGGTCTTACTTCGATCTGAATCTACCCATAAGCTCCTCGCTTCTTACATATCGATTCGACTACCCGAATGATTCCATGACTAGTTTAGTAGTCGGACTATATTAATAAATGACTAGCTAGTCGAAAATTATTCTGATCTTACTCCTCTAGTCGTTGAACCACTTCTAGTCTTTTAAAGATTCTAAAATAACTCTTGAATCCCCTTACTCAGACTGTAACAAACATCACTCAACTTTCAAGCTAAAGAGTGTCCACCAAGAGCAACATCAAATCCAGTGGTACTCTGCAAATTCCTGGAGATTTAAACCTCGACTTGAGAGGTTTTAGATTTTTTGAGGTTAGTAAAAAAGTAGTCGATCAGAATCATAAATGGACAACAAATTTTCCAAAAACACCAGATCCGTCTTAGTCGTTCTTGATTCTTCGATCAACAATTTTAGCTGGATTTTCAAGTAACCAGAGGATTCTTACACTGCAAAATTTAGAATCATACTTTCATTATTATTAGTAGCAACAGTAGCTGGATAGGTAGAAAATCTCTCGAAATCTTGGTTCGACTAAGACTAGTCGTAGACTAAGTTAACTATACAAACTTAGCTTTTTACAAGCTTGAATCGATTAGCTTAACACTCTATAATTTTGATGTTCTTATGACTCAATTTGTATTAGTAACTATCCTATCTTGATTTTATTAATAGAGGTAGCTGTACATTGCTCTAGACTACCTCTGAAAGAGTGGAATGAAAGTATAGGTTGATTTTGAGTAGTAGAGAAGTATGAATCCAAGAATCGACTAGATAAACTATCAAGACTAGTCGTAGGTTTTTCGACTACCTAGTTTTCTCAAGTATAAATTTTTCGACTGACTAGTCGTAGATTTTGAGACTACCCAAGGTGTAAGATTCTTTGAATCTTGTAACAAACATCACTTCATTAACACTCACCAACATACCAGCAGGAGTGATAGTATTAGTTGAAAATAAGAGTAAATGATAAGAGTATAAGCATAGGAGAGTGCATTGAAAATTAGAGTGTAAGGAGGGATTTCAACTTAGTGCGATATTAATAATAAACGACTAGGTAGTCGGAGACTAAGATTAACTTAAAGACTAAAAAAACTGCGGTTAAATGAATCTTAGGTTTGAATCAAATAAGTCTCTTGACTTTGGGGGGAACATAAAGTACTCTGTGTTCTGGTTGCCAGTTAAGCTTATCAAACTCTCCTCGACCTCTGCTAAACTGTACCAGTATCTGGTCCAAGGTTAGAGATAGAATTGCTTGATAAGATCTTTGATGACTGCATTAGCTGAAGTCTTCTTAGAGTATGCTGCTGCATTTTCGACTAGCTACGACTAGGTAGTCCAGACAGAGTCGTAGTCTTTAGTCATGAACAGGTATACAATCATAGAGACTAAGGCGTAGACATCGACTAGTCGATCACCAGCAAAGAAGACTCCTGTAGTCGGATAAAACATTAATGACCCATCATACTCAATCTACTTTTTTAGATGCGAGTACTCTTGCATTCTCAAAGTTCCTTAGTCTTGCCTTGATAGGGTAGTCGTTGAGGACTATGTTATTGAAGCTTAGTTGGTGGTGTACGAATCCGATTGTATGCAGTTCTCTTAAACCATATATGATTTGCTTCATGACTAGTCGATCCGAATGAGCACTGCGATTAGTCATCATATAGTAGTCGTAACTGAATTGAGGGATCAGGTACTGGAGTGCGATGTGATCGCTGCCTTTCAAGACCATCTCCAACTAAGTGATTCCATGAAGTTAGAGTTAGAAGGCAGTCTTAGTTATATCATACTCCCTTTACAGCTACTCTGATTCAAGCTCCTCTTCAAGAAAACCTCTCAGTGCGAACAGCTTGTAGAATCTTCCATCATGAAGCATAGTCCATAAGGACATTTTTTAGAGAGGACTAGGCTTAGTCGCTTAGTCGTAGAGATATTTGAAGCAAGGAATTATAAAGTATCATCGACTCTGTACTTATTTATCCTTGCGATTGAGTCATCCACTTCATCCTCAGTGTCAGGGATCTCAATATCAACCTTTGGGTTAGTCTTCGAGCTTGTTTTAGCATTCACTTTCTACCTCTTCTTTGGAGGTTCCTTGAGTTCCTCCTCTTAGTCATCACTCTCATTAGCCATCGACTAGTCTTCTTATTATTATTATTAAATTTAATCTCTTTTTACTTTAGATATTGTGGAGTGAAATCCTTGCGACTTTTGTTCCTGCTTCTACAATCCTTAGTCGCTCTGCTTGGATTTATTGTGAACTTCTTTGACATGACGATTGAGATTGCTCTTATTATTAAAAACCTTGGAGCAGTTAGCGCATCAATACACAGTAGTCGCTGGTGCTGAAATCGCACTCTTGTCATCCTCGTTGTTTGACTCTGGTAAGTTATCTTTGATTTGTATATCTGATTAAAAGTTTATGAAGCTAGTATGAAACTCTGGATTTAGTTGGTGGTTGTAAAAGTTTGCAAAGTTCTAAGCATCGTTGTCAGCGATAGCCTAGTCGAACAGTTCCTCGTTCATGAATCTTAAGTTTAAGACAAATGATTATAACTGTAGTTGATTAGATTGATTAATAGTTAAGTTAAATTTAAAAGTTAATAGTAGTAATCAAGACTTAATCACAAACCCCCTAAATGAACAATACCCCAAAACCCCAAAACCCCAATTCATGCTTAGTCTATGAGTTGATAGTGAATTGACACACGTTTATTAATGCGAAAATGCGACTAAGCGACTATTAATAAGGACTATAGTCGAAGACTAGGTTGATTGAGAGTAGTCGTGACTAGTCTGAACATGAAAGTCAGAGTATACAACTACCCTTCACCATTGTTCATTTAGATGGTTTGTGATTAAGTCTTGATTACTACTATTAACTTTTAAATTTAACTTAACTATTAATCAATCTAATCAACCACAGTTATAATCATATGTCTTAAACTTAAGATTGAAGGAGGCGACTAAGTGCAGACTAGTATGACTAGGTAGTCTTGTAAGTATATTGATCATGACTTAGTCGTAGGTAGTCGAATGGTCGACTATCAATGTACATTGCACTAATACTAATAATGAATCTTCAAACCATCAACACCCTCCACCATTGGTGGTTTATGGTGACTTGGAACAGCTTTCACTCATTGCAGGTAAGTATAGTTGCAATGATTAAAGTTGAATCAAATATCAACAGACTTATCATATGACTAGTTTCAAATTCAAATCACTCTATTATTATTAGTGTTAACTCTTGTCATTTAGATGAGAGTAGTCAAACTCAAACCACAGATCGACTTTGAAACCTTCCTACTCATACGATATGGCAACTGAAATCCAACATCTAATCTACGACCACTGGTGAATCTGAGTGCAATAGCAAAGTTCTTTGGTGTCTATACACAAATGTTGTCAAGCTGCACAGGTATTCGAAGTCATTTTTCAGGAATGGGTTATCGATTAAGACTAGTCGTGAGATTAAATTCAACCTTAGTCATATTAACTTCCTCACCAGCAGTGAAACACTGCACACTCAAGCAGGAATGAGTTTGAGAGAGAGGTGTATAATGTTCCACAGGTAGTTTTCAGAAGTGCGAATCAGTGTCACTCACTTGAGGAGGCTATACAAGCGCGCTTAAGTAAGATTCAAGAGCATACGTCTAAGGAAGGAGGTGGAGCTAGTCGATCCACAAAGACTAGCTAGTCTTAAAATCGAAATGAAGACTAAGAATATGAGAGAGCTGCAACTGGGATCGAAGATCATATTCATTGATGAGACTGTATTCACTTCCTCAACTCGCCTCAATAGAACCTGGGCACCTTATGGAGAGAATATAAGATTCCCAGACAAGAGACATGACTTCGGAGTGTTTGCGCTTCTTGGCGCTATATCAACTGACAAGGGACTCGAAGACTACATTATTAATAAGGGATCAATTAAGTAGGACTAGTTCATTCTATTCATGCAGCAGTTGAAAGAGAAGTATAAGGATCGTCGACTAGCCATATTCATGGATAACCTCCAGGTACACAAGTCAATCATTGTAAAGAAGGAGTATGAGCGACTGGATATCATCCCCATATACAGTATCCCTACTCCCCTGAGTATAATGGAATCGAGAGCACCTTCTTTACAATCAAGCAGAGCTACAAGAAAGAGATGCTTAGTATATTACTGAAAGGACTACGACTAGACATCAAATTACTTATAGAGAAGTCGATTTAGTCGGTCGACTAAGACTACATTAGAAATTAAGCCAAATATGGCGAGACGCAGATTATGAGTATTAAGTTATGATTAGTTTAATTTAAATCACATTCCAGTTATCATCATGCTCTTGTTAGGTGTTCTCTGTTATTGTTCCACCATGAGCATGCTGCCGTCTGGCATCCTCTTTCTCTTAGTCACGTTCGAGAAGCGATTCTAGTCTTAGTCGTGAGGTATTATGCGATTGCTTAGTCGTTTACCTAACTCATACTATTTATGATCTATCTTCTCTCTGACTGTTCTTGCATTCTGCTTCATTAGATAGATAGCCTTGCCAGGTTTCTCTACAAAGTTAGTCATAGAAATCTTACTTGAAACGAAATGATGCTTCATGAGCTCATCCAACCAGTCGTCAGAGATCTCGATCTTATCAGTCTCGTTCTAGTCTTACCCCTTATTATACCTCACAGTATTAGCATGGTCGATGATTTGCCTTAGGTAGTCTGTTTTGACTGTTCCCAGAACACCAAAGAAAAAGTCTCTATCTGGTAGTTTACCTGAGTTCATCTCAAGTTCTGGAAGGTACTGCGATACGACTTCATCACCCATAACATCATGGTAGAGATTCTTGACTGAGAGCTCTTGGTAGTGAGGCACGACCATTCTATTAACCTGGTTTTACCTAAGAGACTTCTTGGTATTATTTAGTAATGTTTTCAGGAAGGCCATCTTAGTCGAAGCCAGTGGTGGCAGAAAGATGTTCACTATACAAAGTAAGGAACAACAGTTGAATCTTACAGTGAGTGGTTAGGTACTTGTAGAGGTCTTACTTCGATCTGAATCTACCCATAAGCTCCTCGCTTCTTACTAATCGATTCGACTACCCGAATGATTACATGACTAGTTTAGTAGTCGGACTATATTAATAAATGACTAGCTAGTCGAAAATTATTCTGATCTTAGTCCTCTAGTCGTTGAACCACTTCTCTAGTCTTTTAAAGATTCTAAAATAACTCTTGAATCCCCTTACTCAGACTGTAACAAACATCACTCAACTTTTAAGCTAAAGAGTGTCCACCTAGAGCAACATCAAATCCAGTGGTCCTCTGCAAATTCCAGGAGATTTAGACCTCGACTAGAGAGGTTTTAGATTTTTTGAGGTTAGTAAAAAAACTAGTCGATCAGAATCATAAATGGACAACAAATTTTCCAAAAACACCAGATCCGTCTTAGTCGTACTTGATTCTTCGATCAACAATTTATGCTGGATTTTCAAGTAACCAGAGGATTCTTACACTGCAAAATTTAGAATCATACTTTCATTATTATTAGTAGCTGCAGTAGCTGGTTAGGTAGAAAATCTCTCGAAATCTTGGTTCGACTAAGACTAATCGTAGACTAAGTTAACTATACAAACTTAGCTTTTTACAAGCTTGAAATCGACTAGCTTAACACTCTATAATTTTGATGTTCTAATGACTCAATTTGTATTAGTAACTATCCTATCTTGATTTTATTAATAGAGGTAGCTGTACATTGCTCTAGACTACCTCTGAAAGAGTGGAATGAAAGTATAGGTTGATTTTGAGTAGTAGAGAAGTATGAATCCAAGAATCGACTAGATAAACTATCAAGACTAGTCGTAGGTTTTTCGACTACCTAGTTTTCTCAAGTATAAATTTTTCGACTGACTAGTCGTAGATTTTGAGACTACCCAAGGTGTAAGATTCTTTGAATCTTGTAACAAACATCATTCATTAACACTCACCAACATACCAGCAGGAGTGTTAGTATTTGTTGAAAATAAGAGTAAATGATAAGAGTATAAAGCATAGGAGAGTGCGTTGAAAATTAGAGTGTAAGGAGGGATTTTAACTTAGTGCGATATTAATAATAAACGACTAGGTAGTCGGAGACTAAGATTAACTTAAAGACTAAAA
>ARYC01007438.1:0-12876 GCA_000711775.1 Oxytricha trifallax
CACTGGAAAATTCTTAGCACGCTCTAACCATTGCAGAATATTCCCATTTCGACAAAGCCAGTAATTTTATTCGATATTCAATAATTTAGGTCTGCATGCAACACCAGCTGCTTGCCAGAAGTGAGATTCTTGAAGGTGTGTATTTCGAATACCTTACACTTGACATTTAACTTTATCCAGAGCAAATATATTAGCTAAAATCTTTAGTATACTCTCAAGCCATGCTTAATATATTAAATACTAGAATCAAGGAGCAGTCCCTAAGTAAGATATATATCTCTATTCTTATTTACGATAGAATTCGTGAACCCCAAAGTTATTGGGCTGATGCAAGAGACTAAACGTTCTATTTTTGAGTCTTACCTCAACAGCCAAATGGTTAGGTGTGTCAACAATACATTCGCTGCCTATCTTGACGAAACCAATCCAAACTGTGCAGAGGCTCTTGAAAATTTAAGGACCAATCAGAAAATTGACATCGATATCTTTGATTTCTTAGGCTGCTCCAAGTTTAATTTCATTCATTCAAAAACACATATCAGCTGGAGGCCTGGCACCTATAAAGAGAGACCCCTCAAGGGCTAACTACCTTACCAACCATCATCAAAGTAAATTCAGAATGCCAAGAGTTTGTTTGAGCAAGGATGGTACATGGCAATGGTGTTTCAAAGGCTCGTCAACCATTTCATGAGTTTCTCTTACAAATCCACATCGTTCCAGCATCAATGCCTCATCACCTATTTCAAGCATTGGCTAAATGAAAACAAGTCCCTTAGAGCCTATCACATCAGGACTAGCAAAGGCGAGGAACTACTATCTATTGCAAAGAGATATGAGAAGTTGATATGCCACCTCCTTCATCCTCATACTAAAATCCACAAGGGTACTATACAGTATCTAAAGAGTCAAGTATCGAGGAGAACTAGCCAGAGCAAGACTCAACCTTAGAATTTGCTATCACCCCACCTGTAGCTCAGATTGGCAAGAATGAAGAAAGCCCTCAACATGGGAACAGTGACAGGATCTCACTGCTTCGAGCAAGCAACCGCCTATTTGATTGTAAGGGGTGATAAAGAGGAGTGGATTTACGAATGAGAGTGAGCTTAGGTGAATTCGTTATATTGAAATTAAAATTCAGCATGTTAAATAATTAATCACATATAATTCATACCTCTATCAACAGCAATCATTAATATACTCTGCTGATTTTAATATTGCATACTTGTATTTATATTTCTATTTTAATTTATTTCGAAACCCCGAGACCCCTCCTTACATGGAATCGCTGTCGTAGTATATTAGAAGCGATGAACAGTCTATTGATTCTCACTCTCATTACAGTTTTTCATCGCAGTCGATTCTGAACTTTTGATTTCTCTGCAATCAAGAGTTAGAGGAAATCAAGCAGAGTGCGTTGAAGTCATTGTAAAAGACTATACTCAAGTGGACATTGGTCGTGCTGGGCACCAACTTCCTCTCAATTCCTAAACCATTGAAGCTCACTTACACCTCAGGTACTCTCCTAAACAATGGGTAGGTGCCACCATCAACGATGTGCATTCTGGGTGGGCAAATCATCAGACTGCCATTGGAGAATGTTGAGTGAGCAGTATCATCGTATAGTCGATATTGATAGTTTGGCAACTGATGACTAGCTATGTTATGGCCTCGAGCAGTACCTTCGAATGATTAGAAAGCCATAGCAGTATACAGGCTAGAGAAACTACAATGTAATGCATAAGAACCTGCAGATAAAGTAGAGCGATGAGCTGTGGTAGGGTCTGCAAGACTTCATGAAAGAGCAGGGTGGGGTTTTCGATTTATCAAATCGTGAGTACTCAAACCATTAACCAATGAATGGATCCTCCAAGAATCATTTCCTTAAACGCAGAGATGCGAAGCTGGCGCTAAAGAATATTTAAGTGGTTTAACAATACAAGGTGGAGGGCATGAAACCCAAGGATATAGCATTAGAGATGGGTGTGGATCGACGATTTGTATACAAAGTAATCGAGAAGTTCAAGTATGAGGTGGAGCACAGAGTGCTGAATCAAAGCCAAAGCTCAAGAATGGGAGGAAGAATACGCGGAGCAACCCGCTGTTGCTGAAGGCGATTGCCATCGTGCTCTAACAGCAGGGCATCTAAAAGGTCGCTGGCTGGCGCCTGCATCAGAGCCTGCTTGAAATGCAGTGTAAGGAACAGGAATACAAGAACCTCACAGTGCATTGCGTTGCTCCTCTGCTAAAAGTACTGAAGGAAAGTTTCCACTTGAGGTTTGGCAAAGGCCAGAACGCCAACGCTAAGTACAGAGACCCATCATTCAACGAGAATAGGCCATGAGTATCCAGACTGCTTGTGCAGCTATTCTTGGAGGATGCGGTGGTCATATCAGTGGACGAGTCCAACTTCAGGAGAGATTACCTGCCAACCAAGCAATGGAGCTTCAATTCAGCTACCCTTCATAAGGAAAGTCGTGGGATTGACTCTTTCCTGACGCCTTCAGTTGGTAAGACCCAGGTCCTCGTTACCGACGATGTCATACAGTATGCTGAGATGCTGGCTGGCTACCCCAACATATAACCAAGCATGTCGATTGTGGCTGGGGTCAGAGAGCAGGACCAAGTGAAGGGATCAGACATCGCACTTCTGCAAAGCCAAGTTCTTATTCAAGATGAAAATGACCTGAAACTTGAAAATCTGAAACCCCAAGCAATTCTGGGAACCAGTAGGTGAGTATTGTCATCGTTGCCTAACCGATTGAGTACAGTGTCGTCAGCAGCTCCAGATGGGTTAGTCAAGATGGGTAAGGTTTCAACTCGAGTTAGGAGGACCGAGTTGGTATTAGTGAACGATTAGTGGATGGATCTGGAATTGTTCCATCGAAGATTCCAAGGCCAAACTCGAAATCGATCTTTGCAAAGTTACAGAGGAAATTTTCCACCCAGGAACAGCATATCTTTGATAGCAAGGACCAGAGCATTGCTGCTACCCCTGTCAAGTACAGTCATAAATATAAGTATACTCAACTGTCACCTATCTTGGAAGCCCCTGAGGGCATTGCTTAATACTCATCCTTATAGAAGCGCTTAGACGCGATCAGAATATAGAGCTCCTCCAAGAAGCCTTCAAGCCAACCACAAACCCCTCTAAAAACGGCTTCCACTCTCACTCGTTGGTTCAGAACCTGGCAAGCCTCAGGCTGCAGTCAACCCAACGCAAGGGCAATGAGGTGGTCGATGCAACAAGCCATGACAACTGGACAGCCATTACACCCAGACGCTTGCAGCTGTCCAGCAGAGCAGAGAGCAGCAGTAAAGTCACAGTGAAGGAATAGGTGAAAGTAAGCTATAGCTCTAAGATTTTATTATGCTTTAGTTGATACTAAGTTAAGTCTACAAAACAAGATGAATGACTAAGCACCCATAGCAGACTCTGGTAACCTCTATGCTCAACCATCGTAACATTATACTCCCATTGCAGCAGTCAGATAGCAAGTCAGCCAGAGGTTGGGCGCTAATGGCACCATGGCTAGGAATCTCTCTATAACCAAGGAATCCACCAAGAAGCAGCAGTTCTCGATGAGCTTCGTGGCAGCAATCACTAAGGACCAGCTGGTCTCCAGCCAAGTCATAGAGGGAGCATTCGATGCCGTGCTGTTCGAGAACTTCCTCTATCACACCCTGCGCCAGCTGCGCACTGACAATGACCTTGGCCTGAAGAAGATCGTGCTGCTCATAAACAACGCAGTCATTCACAAGTATTCAGAAGTGTTGGAGACTGCTAGGAAGTTGAAAGTCACTGTCCTATTCAATGCAGAGTACTCGCCCTGGCTCTACCCAATCGAGCAGCTGTTCTCATACATCAAGAGGCACCTCAGGCAGGAGCAGGCAGACAGCAAGTAAGCGTAGAAATCATGACTGCTTATAGGATTCACTTAGTTAAGAGACTCTCCCAGATCCTGAAGGCCATGACCAAGAGTGATGTCACAAGCTCTGGCCGTTGAGCGTCAAGCAGTGGTGCACCACCATTAGACATGGGTTCATATGAGCCAGTGATCAATGACGATGAGTGGAGATGCAGGTGCTCTTGACCAGTCAAGACAAGCATGAATAGCAGTTGAACTGTTAAATTTATTGATTAGAACTTCCCTATTATATATCACGCTTTTAAGTTTTAGTTTAAACTAATCAACCAACAAACTACCAAAACCTCTCCAACCTCCGCGCATTGCAGAGGTCAAGTCCACCAATACACCAACGATGGTCCAACAGCTTAAGCTATCAATGCTGGCTCCGATGGATCAAGGATGGAGAATTAAGTTTCAGGACCTAGAAGATGAGAATGGATTGCTGGTTGGCCTCAACTCCAGCCAGTCGACGACGAATCTACATAAAGTGACCATGCCAGATAACGCCAATTGACGGTGTCAAACGACCTTGTAAATCATCGAATTCCTGCCAAACATTGAAATCTAGTGCTTGGTTGTTCAACAAAAAATTGGGGTTTATATTATGATGCTGAACACTAAAATCATCAAAATTGGTTGTAATACACTATCAATCAACAGGATGGTTTCTATAAGTTGGTCATTATTAAATATTTAATTTATTTTTCAAATTTCCTATTTTTACGTATTTTATCAATAATAACAATATTTAAAATAATTATACTATAAATTGATAGATGATCAGTATATTTACTAAAATTGACTATAAACTCATATATAATTAGTATATTTACTATAAATTCATATATGTTTTTTAATATTTATTATACATAAACTTTATATTGATATAAATTCACTATATTGACTACAAATTTACTATAAATTCATATATAATAAGTATATTAACTTTAAATTTAGTATAAATTAATATATAATCACTAATTTACTAAACATTGACTTTATATAAATGTATAATTATTTTATTTAATATATATTAACTATAAATTGATATATAATTACTATATATACTATAAACTGATATTAAATTAATATATAATAACAATATTTACTATAACCAACTATAAAATCATATTCATTAAAGATAAATTGACTTTGCATTATCACATATACACTATATCAATATATATAAGGCTTTATTAGATAAAGATTGACTGCTTTCATATTAATTATAAAAATAAAAAATAAATATAAGATAAGTTGAGGATTAACTTTGAAATTAAAAAAATAAAAGAAAAAAAAATTAAAACAATAAATATATTTTTACAAGTTATCATTTTTAATTTAAAATATAAGATTTTATATTTATAAAATATTAGTTGCTTGTGTCCTTAATCGACATTACATAGACAGACGATGAAAATAAAATGTATAAGCAGTTGGTGTGCTTCACTGACACTACACCGACAGATGAGGGTAATAATATGTATAAGTTGTTGGTGTGCTTCACTGACACTACACCGACAGATGAGGGTAATAATATGTATAAGTTGTTGGTGTGCTTCACTGACAATACACCTATAGATGAGAGTCATAATATGTATAAGTTGTTGGTGTGCTTCAGCCAACATACACCGACATGATGAGGGTCATAATATGTTATAAGTTGTTGGGTGTGCTTCACTGACACTACACCTATAGATGAGGGTAATAATATGTATAAGTTGTTGGTGTGCTTCACCAACATTACACCGACAGATGAGGGTAATAATATGTATAAGTTGTTGGTGTGCTTCACTGACACTACACCGACAGATGAGGGTAATAATATGTATAAGTTGTTGGTGTGCTTCACTGACACTACACCGACAGATGAGGGTAATAATATGTATAAGTTGTTGGTGTGCTTCACTGACAATACACCTATAGATGAGAGTCATAATATGTATAAGTTGTTGGTGTGCTTCACCAACATTACACCGACAGATGAGGGTAATAATATGGTATATAGTTGTTGGGTGTGCTTCACTGGACACTACACCGGACAGATGAGTAATGAAAAATATGTATAAGTTGTTGGTGTGCTTCACTGACAATACACCTATAGATGAGAGTCATAATATGTATAAGTTGTTGGTGTGCTTCACCAACATTACACCGACAGATGAGGGTAATAATATGTATAAGTTGTTGGTGTGCTTCACTGACACTACACCGACAGATGAGGGTAATAATATGTATAAGTTGTTGGTTTGCTTCAATGACACTACACCGACAGATGAGGGTAAAAATATGTTTAAGTTGTTGGTGTGCTTCACTGACAATACACCGAAGATGAGGGTAATAAAATGTCGAAGTTGATTGTCTGCGATGTTATTTGGCTAATTTGAACAACAATACTAATTGTTCCCAGTGATAATAAATTTTAGAGTTTGCACTTACTTGTATTCATATACCTATTTTATATACAAATTTTATCATTCATTAACTTTAACATCCTTTAATGAAACTATAAATTGTAAATATTTGTATTATTTAATTCTTTTGTTATTATAGTTATATATGTATAAAAGTAAATATGTTTAAATTTTTATCAAAATTAAATAGTTAAGGTCAAGTAGCTCATTAGATCCTATTATAAAAGATTATCTAAGGTATCAAGGTATGTCTAGCTGGATTAGGACCAATATTTAAGTTGTTAGAGTTGTCAAATGCTTTGTGAACATTTCTTGCATTGTTCTTAAGCTTACCATTATAGAACCACCATCCATTCATCTGATCACCATCATTGTGTACTCCATCTCTTAGTATTGAAGTGAAGTGGTCTGCTATTGACAATGGTCCTGTTCTGCATGCGAAGTATATTATTCCACTGATCTCATATACAGCTTAAGTTCCGTCAAATAAGTCTAGTTGAATGTTGTTGTTCACTGTTATTTACACTGGTTCAGCCATAACACTATTAACTATTAAGAATTCTGGGGCTAATACTATAGTCTTATCTCTTGTCATTGTTTGCTGATTACATTGATCACATATTAAATCTGTTTCTTGAAGTGATCCTATTACTGATTAACTAATGTCATTGTTAACTAATTCCTATAGTTCGATACTTGCTAATTCTTCATAAACTGTAACATCGTATTGACAATGAAGATGGCTACACCAGGATCTCTTATTAATTCCTACTTTGAAATGGGTTGATTATTTGAAGAAATTTTCTATATCACCAAAGTGACAAAATCTTCCACCTATCTATTTCTTAAAGGCTGTACTGCTCTTAATTAACGTTAACATAAAGTAAAGTACTCATTTGACTCTGGATACTATTAGTTCTTATTGATTCTGTCAAGTTCTCTGCAACTTTGAACTAATGGTCTTAAACACTAGTCTACCTAGTTTGATTTTATTTCTTAATTCTTGTTGTATATTCCAAAGTAGAATATATGCAATAATGAGTCATGTAGACATGAATTATTATACCATCTAATAAAAGGGAATCTTTGCTAATTCATTGCTGCTTGGAATGGATTTGGCTATTGTACTGGATAGTTTACTAAGAATGGATTTACTTTTAATACTGGTTGAGCTACTGGCTATGGTTATTGAGGTGATTACTAAATATGTTGCTACAAGTCTTTTATAATTGTAGTTAAGTCATTATCATCTTCATCTGAATCGCTTGATTACTTATTAGAGTCACTGCTCTAACTCATATGTTGTTCTTCATCACTTTCTAAAGGTGTATCGTCTCTTGGTCGACTATATTAACTTTCATAGTCACTCTTGTTACTCTCATATGGGCTATCATCCTTTGGGCCACTGTCATCACTGAAATCGTCTTTCATAATTACATTTTCAGGTTGTTGACGTTTCTTTGATAGATTTTCAATCTTGGTTATAAGTTCAGGTTCTTTCTTTTGTTCTTCTTGTTGCTTATTGTAATTTTGTTCTTGATCTGTCTTGAATAGTCTTTGATATCCTGATTCAATTATAATGTTAAGATCAACATCCTTAAGTCTATTGTATATGTCTTGTATCTAAACTTCATCATAACACTTTATTTTTTCGTCTAGTTTTGCTAATAGTTTGTCAACTACTTTATTATCTTCTAATCTTTTTTTGTGATTAATCCAGTTCTTTCCCATGTTACTGTATGTCTCTAACATGTCTTATCTGTATAATAGAATAGATTCAGTGAATCTAATAAGGTAAACATTGTTTAAAGTTGGACATCTAGATAAAGCTGTGTAGAACTGTCCTTTGCCAAATATTTGACTACAATCAATAAAGATACCTTTGAATGTAAGTCCCTATGCCTTGTGTATTGTGCTTGCATAAGCTTCTACTGCTGCAAACTGATTTCTTTATAACTTTACATCATTACCTTCATAAAGAATTTCATCTTGATGTCTGCCTATATACTGAATATCTCCTGTCTTTTAATTCTTAATTTTTAAGTACTTATTGTTTGGTCCTACTTCTAGAAGTGTTGCTATCTAACCATTTGCCATATGGAAGTGTAAATCAAAGTTTCTTGATATCATGATCTTTCCATGAATGTCAGCAAAAATGGGTTATAGAATAAATATTTTGGCAACACTAACAACTACAGTCACAAAATTTGAAAAAGTTCTCATAATTTAAAAATAAGTTGCTTCATTCGACTTGAAACCTCCAAAAACATCATCAAAAGTGGGACATAAAAAAAAAAATTTTGACTTCACTGACTACTTGTAAAAGAATCCTGACCAGTCATCACAAAATTTTAAAAAGTCCTAAAAATTGGAAAATAAGTTGCTTCACTCGATTAGGAACCTCTAAAAACATCATCAAAAGTGGGTCATTGAAAAATAATTTGGCTTCACTTACCACCACCATGAGATTCATGACACCTGCTCACAATATTTGAAAAAGTTATAATAATGTAAAATTAAGTTGCTTTATTTGACTTATAGAGTCTAAATATTTTTAATAAAATACTATTTGAAAAATAATATTAAGATATTTAATTTCTACTCATAAAAAAATGCATTATAATAAAAGTTATATTTTACAATATTTATTAGTAAGATAATGATTAAAAGTAAGATTTTTATAACAAGAGAGAAATAACAATAGTAAAGTGAATATAGATTCTTGATTTTGTGAGTACATACTCATTAAATTTACCAAAACCCTGAAAACCCAACAATTTTGATAAGAAAACCCGACTATTTTGATAAGGAAACCTGACAAAAATTAATCCCATGAATAAATGTTAAATTAAAAATAGTTTGTTGAATTTGGAAAAACTAAATTATAATATTTATTCTAATCCTTTTAATATAAGATTTTGATAAGAAAACACTTCTAATTTGTATTAGAAAATGTTATTAAATAAAATAAGTTTAAACTAAATTTAAGTAATTAAAGAATCATGATTTGATGAAAAAATACATATTATATTGCATAAATCATATAAATAACTAAAATACTCATATATTAAAATAATTTCTGTGCCTCTGTGGTCAAAGGATTTTGATAATAATGACTTATATTATCAATATATTTATATTTTATATAGAAATCTTGTGTGTTTCTTTGGCTTACAGGTGGGTTTTGTTTGGCTTACAGGTGGGTTTTGTTTGGCTTACAGGTGGGTTTTCTTTGGCTTACAGGTGGGTTTTCTTTGGCTACAGGTGGGTTTTCTTTGGCTTACAGGTGGGTTTTCTTTGGCTTACAGGTGGGTTTTCGTTGGCTTACAGGTGGGTTTTCGTTGGCTTACAGGTGGGTTTTCGTTGGCTTACAGGTGGGTTTTCGTTGGCTTACAGGTGGGTTTTCTTTGGCTTACAGGTGGGTTTTCTTTGGCTTACAGGTGGGTTTTCGTTGGCTTACAGGTGGGTTTTCGTTGGCTTACAGGTGGGTTTTCGTTGGCTTACAGGTGGGTTTTCTTTGGCTTACAGGTGGGTTTTCTTTGGCTTACAGGTGGGTTTTCTTTGGCTTACAGGTGGGTTTTCTTTGGCTTACAGGTGGGTTTTGTTTGATTTACAGTTGGGTTTTGTTTGATTTACAGTTGGGTTTTGTTTGGCTTATAGGTGGGTTTAGTTTTGGGGTTTTGGGGTTTTGGGGTTTTTGGTAAACCTATATATGGGGTTTTGGGGTAAAGTTAATCGAAAAATTTTCCCCTCAGGATTTTATAGTCAAAATTGTATAATTTTTAATTTTATGTAATTTTTCTATATTTTATGTATTATTGGGTAATCTTAATTTTAAAAGTATGTATGTATATATTAATTGAGTTATACCTTTGGCTTGAATGATTATGACTTTTGGCTTACTTGAGTTTAATATTTGGTTTACTTGAGTCTGACCTTTGGTTTACTTTAGTCTGACCTTTGGCTTACTTGAGTCTGACATTTGGTTTACTTGAGTTTGACATTTGGCTTACTTGAGACTGACCTTTGGCTTACTTTTGTCTGACATTTTACTTACTTGAGTCTGACATTTGGTTTACTTGAGTCTGACCTTTGGCTTACTTGAGTCTGACATTAGGCTTACTTGAGTCTGACCTTTGGCTTACTTGAGTCTGACCTTTGGCTTACTTGAGACTGACCTTTGGCTTACATTAGTCTGACATTTGGTTTACCTGAGTCTGACATTGGGCTTACTTGAGTCTGACATTTGGTTTATTGAGTTTGACATTTGGCTTACTTGAGTCTGACCTTTGGCTTACTTGAGTCTGACCTTTGGCTTACTTGAGTCATACATTTGGTTTACTTGAGTCTGACATTTGATTTACTTCAATCTGACCTTTGGCTTACTTGAGTCTGACCTTTGGCTTAATTGAGTCTGACATTTGTTTTACTCGAGTCTGACCTCTTTCTTATTTGAGTCTGACATTGAGGTTATTATATTTTAACTTTTCTTCACTTAAATCTTATTTCTAATAAGGATAGTTAGATTTTTATTTTCAATTAATTTATCATGATTATAGTATTATTATTTTAATAAAGTTACAATGGAATGAATAACTTTATAGCTTAAAGATAAGTTTTGTAAGTAACATATTTTAAACAAATTGGTAAATGAATAATATCTTGTTTGTTATTTAACATCCACAAATAACTATAACATATTTGAGATATGCTTATGTATCACAGCAGTTTAGAAATTTAAATAACTTACTTCTGCTGTTGAGTCACACCGACATGTTCCTACTAAAAAACTTACCTCTGTTGGTGAGTCACACCGACATGTTCATATTAATAAACTAACCTCTGTAGGTTAGTCACACCGACATGTTCATATTAATAAACTTACCTATGTTGGTGAGTCACACCGACATGTTCATATTAATAAACTTACCTCTGTTGGTGAGTCACACCGACATGTTCATATTAATAAACTTACCTCTGTTGGTGAGTCACACCGACAAGTTCCTATTAATAAAATGACCTCTGGTGGTGAGTCACACCCACAAGTTCCTATTAATAAAATGACCTCTGGTGGTGAGTCACACCGACAAGTTCCTATTAATAAAATGACCTCTGGTGGTGAGTCACACCCACAAGTTCCTATTAATAAAATGACCTCTGGTGGTGAGTCACAACAATAATTTCTATAAAATAACATACATGTGCTCTTAAGTCACATCGAAAATACATAATATTGATTCTGACCTTTGGTTTAATCAATTTAGAATTTGGGCTAATATGAGTCTGATCTTTGCCTAATACTATACTTAACTTTGGCTAATATTAGTTCGACCTTTACCTTACTTGATACTGGTATATTCTTTTCTTAAATTTAAACATAAAATCAATTGCTATTTTTGTTATTGGACTTTTTATTTTTATATATTTTGTTGATATTTATCTTATTATTAAACCTTAATTACTTAAGTCATATTCTTATATATAAAAACTTTCTATAGTAATATTTTATTATTAATAATTCTTCTAAATATTGAATAAGAAATATCAATTAATAAATTTAATTTAAGTAAAAGAATTATTGTTTGAACTTTTAAGTAAATTAATTAACACAAGCTTAATTACATATTATTAAAGTTTATTTTATTTTTTGTTTTTTATTTTTTCTGTTACTTGTGTTTTATATTTTATATAATAATTGTTAATTAGTACTTTCACTATATTCTCTTATAGAAGAGAATATTAGGTATTATAGTATCAAGAGAAGGATTTGATCCTATGTTAAGTCTAGTTGTATCATTTGTTTCAAACACGACATTTCTTGCGTTAAGATTCATTCCGTTGTGATACCACCATCCTTTCATTTGTGTTTAATCTTTGTGAAGACCATCTTTAAGTTTTGCAACAAATGATTTGCAGCTACATTTGGATTACCAAATCTGCTATAGTAAATTATTCCTATAAGTTCATAATGTGCTTGAGAGTTGTTGTTCTCTAAATCAAATACTAAATTCATATCTAAGTTTAATTCCATGGCAGTGTTTGATCCAATGTGAACAATCATAAATTCTGGTGCTAATACTAAAGTCTTTTAGACAGTCAATAAGTTATGTACACATATATTACAATACTAGTCAATCTTTGTTAGTGATTCCTAAATTTTGTCTTGCAAGTTAGCCTGGTCTGATAATTCAACTTCTATGAACCACTACTATATTTATTTGTTTGCATTATGACTACACATGCATGTTTCATTGATATTAAAAGTCATTTAGAAATGTTCTGATGTTTCAAAGAATTCACTAAGATTGTCAATATTACATAGTGCTCTTCCTAATCCATGTCTCAAAGGCTGAATTGCTTTTTTCTATCTTTGACAGTTAGTATGGTGTATATCACCAATCCAATCCCAATAATCGAATTCTTAGTCTTTATCAAATTTGTCAAGTTCTCTACAACATCTTTATAGTGGTCTTAGGCATTCATCAACATTGTTATTAATAAAGTCTTGTTCTTTATTATATAGTCCAAAGTAATATATATACATAAGTGAATCA
>ARYC01007439.1:0-11211 GCA_000711775.1 Oxytricha trifallax
ATAAAGCACCTAAATATTATATTATACTTCTAATTAACTATTAAAATTTATCAAAGAAACTTCTTAATCAATTTAACGTCGTTATTTTAGATTATGAGATTAATTTAATATATAATTTTTATTATATTAATTATTTTTATTTTATTATAGGGAAATTAAATATTTTATATATATAGAGAGGAAATGATGAAATTAATAGTAATTTGTAAATCTAAATAAATATCTGCAATAGAGATGATAATTTGAATAAAAATATAGCTTTTTCACTTAATTTCCACAAGTAAGGGTGGTGTTTTATTGTCAATGCCACAGCAATTGTGCAAATGATAGATTCGTTTAATGTGGAAAATGAAGTCTCTGCATGTGGTTATATCATTAAATGTGAATTTTCTCTCTGTTTTTTTCATTTTCTTCTGGCCGTTCTCTATCAACACTTTGTTCTGTCTTTCGAAATCACTGAATATGTTCACGTTGAACTTTAAATACGATTGTAATTAATTATGTGAGAAATTTATTAGTAATAGAAATTATAAAACTTTTCTTGGTTTCCTTGAATTTGAACTTTAATCACAGCTTCTACTGGTATCTTCCACTTTGTCTTTTCAAATTTAACCTAGCCGCCATTCTTCTCAAAAGACGCTTTGGCGTTTATCATCCAGAAACTAGTTAGAAGTATGAATCTGGGTTGTGAAGTTCCAAACCTTTTAAAATATATGATTAATAAATAAACCTATTTGTCTTAAGTAGATAAGCATGGAATTAATAGCAATCGTTAGCTTAAATGTCTACGTTATTTTCAAAGAACATCTACCAATTAAGAGGCATCTACCTCTAAATTACATTAAAATTTTACAATTTCGATTAATACAGCAGTTTTTCTTAATAAATATATTGACATGTTATACGGTAAAGAATGCTTCACTGTCTTTGCAAGTAATATTAAATTCTTTCTGTGGTGTCTTTAAATTTCCATCCTTTCTGTAAAATTTAAGTTTTAAGCTGTACTGCTTTGCATTGTCCATATGCCTCATTGACTCCACCTACAATAATTTTATCACAATAAATTAATGAACTTACATCTTGATATTAATAAGACTTTGATTGCTGTTTTTCTTTGTTAAATCTAATAATGCAGTTTGTTGCCAACACTAAAATGTATTCTTTCTCTCTGTTCTATTTTACTGATAACTATACTCACCTCGTTAATTATCAAGAAATTAAGTACAATTATAATATATAATTTTATGTTTAATACCTTCTTGATGTCAGTGTACCAGATGTAATCCTCGAAAGAAATGCCGACTTTACCTAATATCTCCTCTAACTTGGTTTTTCTTCCAACTGTTCCGATTCTCAGAGGTTTATAGTATGGAGTGGGTAATTGATTAACATCAAATTCATCGTTATCCATTTAATTTCATGGAATTAGTGTTTTAATAAAAACATAGTATTTATAAGATATATAATTATAACTACCCTAAATAAATTTGTCAAACTTGACATAGAAGAGCGGGTTTAAGCCATGCTGCTTGCTGATGTTGATCTGTTGTCTTGCTGTGAAATCATTGATGTAAACATTTTGGATATTATATTTATATTACAGATTTATTATCAATTTTATCACTTACTTTCTTTTTGATATTTCATTGTTGTCTTTTTCAATTTATAAAAGTACTTGAGAAACAAATTAATCAATATTTATGTGTTTAATATAACCAGTTACTTATTCTCTATATTATCAGTAATTAAGGAAGGTCTGATTGGCACAGCTACTGGTGTTATGACTATCAATCATTTACTGTGAATTTTCAATTATTGCAGATGGCATGCCTATCGCAGAGTTGCTGTTATTTATATGACTCTGCTGAATCATTGGGTTTAATTATATATTATCACACAATTTTTATATTTAAATAGTATTTCTTGGGCCACTACCACTGTATCTATACTTCTTTTCCTGAGCATTGCGTTTATAATCCTTAATCAACCCTTGAATATCTGTCAATATATTTTCTCGCTTTATAGTATTCTCTGCTCTTTTATATTTCTTAAATATTTTGTGTATTTTGTGTTTAAAAATGGAATTATAAATAGAATATAACAGCTCTCTGGTTATTTTCTTTTCCACTGAACTTACTTTAGTTGCAACACTCATTTTCTCCATTCAGCACTAACTCCTACACTTGCTTCTCGATTTCAAAGAATCTGCTCTTCAAATCCTTGTATATTATAAATTATTTTGCATTATAAGAATAGAAAATAAAAAATATAGTTATAGAGAATAAAAAATTCCTTGTTGAACTCCCTCAATTCTAAAAATTATTCTTTGAATGAATCTCTCCCTCTCTGCAATTACTGCACTTATATCTTCAATTCAGTTTCTTTGCTTTTAAGTGTTTTATTATCCTCTATGCATTTTATAATTATTTTATTGAAAAAGTATTATTTCAATAGTCTAATAATTGTTGACAAAAAAATAAAAAATAATTACAAAAAGTAAAACATTTTTGATAGTCTTTGCTCAACATTTCATAACTAGCTTCAAGTTCATTGATTCTTGAATCTTCCACTCTTTCAATGTGATTAAGTTGATTTTCAATTTGAATTTTCTCACCAAGCACCATTCTTAGCTTGTCTCTTACAGTGAATAATTCATCTTCTGCCTTCTTCTTAAACTTAAAAAAGAAACAACTTATAAGTTTTATTCTATGATAAGGGGATCTAAGGTTTATCCTTTTGAGCTTGAGTCACTTAATATTGCATTTGGAGTATCTTGACATCCACTTCACTCTATTTCTAAATCATTCCAACTTTATCGAATTCCTTGGCTTTGATTGTAGTCAACTCTTAATCCAAAACTTAGATTGTCTAATCCTTTTAGGTAAGGCAAGTTTCAAGTTCTTACACTTGCTGAACTATCTCGTCGTATTAAGACTGTAGAATATTTAAAAAAATAAGTTAAAGTATCAAAATATACAAATATTCTTTTGTCTCTTGATAGTCTCTACTTCAAGCTTTAAATCGTACATTTCACTGCGCATTTCATCAACTTGCTAGACAGAATTTAAGAACACTCTCTCGTTGCAGCGACCTCTCTCCAAAGCTTTTTTCATTTGCTCTTTGATATGCTATTGATGAAATAATAATAATAAGGAATTAGCTAATTAAAACAAATAATAAATATGGAATTGATTAATATTTGTCACTTCTTGGAATTGAACTTGAAGTAGCACAACTGCTTTAAGTTTCGTTAAATTATTCAGACCCTTTACTTTCCAACTATATAAATCTCCTTTATATCTAATCTAACTTGGTTCTTAACTTAAAATTAAATTTCAATAAATTCAAAGAATTAAAAGTATTTACTCTTTATTTTTGATAAACTCAGTGTTTTCATTTTCAAGAGACTATCCGTTATTGATTTCTCTATCTAATTTAAACCTCAATTCTTTAAGTTCTTTAGAATCTGATTGTTTTTATCTCAACATGCCAGCAATCTACTCGTTTTTCTGATCTAATTTAGCTTCAAGTTGGTACATTTTAGAGACCATTTATTCGTTATTAGCAGGAATGTTGGTGTTTATATTCGCAGATTATTAGGAGGTATTTGAAGTCAAAGTTTGCTCATAATTCTCATATTGATGGGCACGAGTGAGTTACTGTTATTAATTATGATCTTAGTTAAAGTTTTAGAAATTGCTTTCATCTTGGTAAAGTTGGCTATCTTCAATTATTATCTCATTCCTTAAAGTTTACTGATGTTCATTAAATATATAATTATAAATTGTTCATTATGTCTGAAGGCAAGATTTAGTGTCTAAGTTTCCATAGTTTATTCATTTAACCTTTCTTTAAGCAACAATATTTCCTTCTACAGCATATTAATTTAATCATCATTCGCTGTCATATCATAAGACTGTGATTAACTTTAATGCCCAGTATTATCAAAACATTTCTAAGTTAAATTTATATTCTCATAATTTGCAGATACGTTGTTTTAAGTATAAGATAAATTCTTTGATGAATCGCTCTTCCCATAATTCAGTGAGTTTAGTTTCTCTTGTTTGTATTTCTTCGCTTCTCTATATTTATCCAGTAGTTTTTAGCTTTCATTATTGAGTCTATTTTAAGAGGAATGAGCTGTATTATTGTACTATTATAACATGTTGGTGGTACTATTTTATTGGTTATCTGAAGCTGTGATGTTCAGACTAAACTCTTCAGCATCTATAAGGACGCTCTAGTCTTGTCGAGATAGTTCATTATCGTAGATATTAATGTCTGTGAAATGTTATTACTCTTTCGATTGGGATTGGGAACTTTCAATATGAAAGTGCTAATTATTATGAGTTTTATCTTAGGTATAAGAATCATAGTCAAATGGCTGATTTTATTTAGAATGAAAGTCTACAATTGAATTATCGTGATAGCTCTGTTCTTAAATCTAGGAGTAAGAATTTTTTATTTTCTTAGATGAATTATTTTTATTTGTTTACTTGGAAGTTGAAGATCCATCAAAATTTCTTGATTAAGAATTGCTTTTGAATTCGGGTGTAGGGGTCATGATGTTGTTTGTTTATTTTACTGATAAATTCTAATTTGACCTCTAGGTCTGTGGATAGTTTCTTTAATCTTACCTATTGCTAATTTTGCTTTGAATAGGTAAGTGAGGGATGAGCTGCTTCTTAGTTTTTGAATTGCTTCTTCTATTAGAATCTAATTTTTACACTTAGTTAAATTGGAGTTCTTAAATAGAATGGTCAGCTACTTATTGTAAATCTTAGTTACTATTTTCCTTGAATTTATCAGAGACTCTTCGATCTTAAATTTCCTAAGTTTAGTTTCTTTCGAAGACATTAAAGTCATTTTTAAGTGAATTGAATTCTTCTCTGATTTTTTCAAGCTATAGAAATTTCTCATGATCCTTCAAAACCTCTCCAAACGATTTCGATTAACTAAGTACATCTTCGTATCTCGTTCTCAAAGTGTTAAACTAATTCATTAACTAATCTTAGTTTTAGTTCTAATTTTACATTAATTTCTGACTCATAGTTTGCATTTCATTTCTCATTAACGCTAATCCCTTACTTTCTTTAATGTGTCTCTTCGCAATAACATCTCTTATTTTAGAGCAAAATTTCAAAGCTGTGAAAGAATGTCTGAATTAATGTTAAGAAGGACTTATAATGCAAGATAAAATTATTTTTGAATTTGAGTCACACAAAGTATCTCTAAGGATATTAGTTAAAGGGTTTTAGTTAGCATCCCTATCAGAATGCTTAGTTAGTATGGTTGATAAACTGTTGAATGATGTAGTTGCAAATTTTCTTTACAATTCAATATGCTTTCCTAGCATATGTTGAGAGATTGATTAAGCAGCTAAATCTGAACCACAAAGCTCTACAAAATCATATTTATTATTTTAACTTTAAAGTCTGATGATTAAGTGAGATTTATTTTTCATTTCAAAAGGCTCTAATTTTAGCTGTTAAGATAATACATTTCTGTTTTATTATGCTATTCTTAATAATTAACAAAAATCTTGGATATTTCTCACAACTTTTTATGTTGCATTAGATTACCCTTAATCATTTATTTTAACAGTAAAACTTTGCTTTTAATGATCATGAATAATTAAATCATGAATTTCATTCAGATATATCTGCAATATTTATACTTTTAGTGATGCCTGGTGATCCTTAAAATAAGTCTCTCGTATAGTTAATATATCAGATACTGCTTTTAAAGCCACGTTACTATATGAGCCATCTGATTTCGTAGCCAATAATTAAGAAATCTTTGAATTCTTCTCACTAGAGTCAGTAGGCCCGAACATTATAAAGCAAAAGTTTTTATTCAAGCCTGATTACTACAACTCTAATTTCTAAGCTTACTTAGTTATTTTATGTACTTCATTCCTTACTAACTGTGAGTAGAAACTTTGAGAGTTTATATTTTCATTTATAACCTAGTCAAATATAAACAGTTAAGCTTTATTGCTTGAGGTGATATAGTCATTTGTGAATTACTAGATGTCATTTTGAGAAACAAGGAAAGTGTTTAAGACTTTCCCTTTAATTGGCTGTTCCTCAGAAGTGATTACGAAAGGAGAGTCCTCAACAGTTGAGAAAATTGAGAATTCAAAGTTTTCCAGGAGAGACGACTAATTCCTTTTTGTTTGACTAACACCCCTCTTTAAAATAAAAATAAATAAAATTCAAGTGCTAATCTTAGGAGTTGAGACTTGACTTTTTGAATCTATTTTATTCATATTTGAGAAACTTCGATTTCCATTATTCAAAGATCTATTTCTATTACCATTTTATATCTTTCCTATACCTTGTTATTTATAGTTTGACCTTGGTGATTTCAATTACTATCTAGGTTGATTTCTAAAACTTAAATTACTGTTTTTATTACTATATTTCTAGTTGATGAATTGTGATTTGTATTGTTCATAGACATATTTTAAATATCTATTGTTTTAGCAATTGAGCTTGATCCATTATTCTATTACTGTGATAATATCTCAGCTTATCTTAGCTTTTTAATCCTGCAAACTACTTTTATATTTGATAGATTAGGAATCACTTGAGGCAATTTGTTCTGCATTGCAAGTTGACTTTCATTATGAAAGTCTGATTAACCTGAGGACTTTAGGTTTTAATTCATTTTTGATTTTGAATTTAAAAATTCAAATTTATTATTTAATTGGCAACTTATGTTGCTGGTTAGGGTGAAGGAAAATAAATTGGATTTAGAAATTAATGAAAAGTACATATTTAAAAGTTAAATTTACACACAGAGAAGTACTACGAAACTTTATCGGTCAATCCTGAAAAAGTTTATCATCAGGGTCTTCAAAAAGCTCATCATCCTCATCTACTATTACAATCTCGTTTTTGTCATTTGCATCTCCTTTTGCTCTGTTTTAATCTCCAGACTGATTAATATTAGACTTAACTAACTGAATTAACTCAAGGTCTTTCTTTAGTTCCTAGGCACTTTTAATCAAAATTTCAACTTCTCTTTGCAAAGTCTGTATCTCCATATCGCTTACTTATCGATATTCTTTCTCAAACTCCTAAACTTACTTCTTTGTAATTTTGATCCTTCCCTAATACTGAGCATCCTGCTACTTTTTTTCTTGCACAGCTTAAACACAAATACTTTAAATTTCCTTGAAATAAGCAGTCTCCAGTCTAAATGACTCAAGCAGAGGAATGATTCGACGATCTAATGTTTTGAGATTATCTTAGATTACTCCGTAGAGTGTCTTATTTTTCGTGTTGAGCTCAAACTTGTTTAAGTCTTGTAATTATATAGCTCGATGTTCGTTTAATATTTAATCCACAGTATGATTTTGTTGGATTTAGCCTACTACACTGTCAATACTGCTTTAAATGTTCTAAGCGTTTTAATTGTTGTCAATATTACTTAAAATCATATAGAAATAGAATTTGTAGTAGAGAATATATCCTAAAAAATTAAATAAATATTTCCTTAGTTATCTAATTGAGTACTATCTTCATCTTACTCCTCATAGAATAAAAGATGATCTAACCCTAAATCCCCTTATCGGTTTTGTTAAGAACTTGTATAAGGTTAATCCACAAATTCATCTAAGTTAAATTCGAAGTTAGTTGGGACCTAATTTTCATTTGTATTGGCTGATAGGTAGATAAGATAAAAATTTGAATAAGAAATATATTAAGAATTTTCCCCATAATTATACGAAAATATTTATATCCAAAAGAAAAAATAAAAGTAGTTAATATTTGAATTGGAAATTTGAACTTTTTCTTCTTCTAGAAGGCTTGTATCTTGACTATATGCATGTCTTAGTTAAAAATCTTATCTTTCTTGAGCTTAATTTGGAACAAAGTTTTCCTTCTCTGTGTTAAAATTTCCTCTTTCCATTAGCTTCCTTGCTTCATACTATATATTAGAGTTCAAAATACAAATTCAAATGACTAGGCTAAATTAAAATGTTTGATATAACTTACAGCTTCAAATTTGGTCTTAGAGTAGTCATGCTTAAGCGTCTCAACTTCTTTTTGGTCTCTCTCAAAATACAATCTGTAAACTTTTAAACTGGCATATTTCTCCTCAAACTTCTCATTCTCGTTATTTTTGCTGTTGTTCAAATTGTTTAAGAAGGTGTTGAAGAAAAATTGTGATTGAGATTTCTTCCAAATATAGAGGTCAGGAAATTTCCCGCTGTACTTGTCTATCCATTCTAAGATTTTAGAATTTATAAAGATCTTGAACTTTAGGTACTCAGATGTTTCTTCTAATGTGCTAAGATTTGGAAGCTATATAAGATAAAAATTATCAACAAATTTTACTGGCCAATTGCGGAAATTTGAAAGAATATTTTCATTCAATATTGTTAACAATAAACTTACATCCTCAATAGAGTATAGAATATTTTTTATTTTATTGAATTCTTTAAGAGCAGTTTCAGCAAAGTAGACATCAGTTTAGACTAGGTAATTTAATATATAAAAAGCATTTTTCCTGCGTTTATACTATTTGCTCTACAAATGTTATTGCAAAGTTTCTCTGAAAAATTTAGCTCTAAAATCCATCTTTCCTATATGAAAATATGTTATTGATATGAGTTAAAGATAGTTTTTTACAGCTATTTAAGAAGTATGAGAAATTATTAATAGTGAATAGTTTTAGGCATTTCAAAAGTCAACAATTTATGGCCACTTTAAAAAATAATATCACATAATTTTTTCATTAATCCAGTATAATTTTCAGGTTGTTTTAACTTTATTTTTGATAAACATTTTCCTCAGAACTTACCTGAATGAGTAGTATTTTATGCCAAATCATTATCGTAGACATTTTTAAATTGCAATAGCATTTTCTTTGGGTTTTTGGAAGTCAAGAAAATATCAGTGTATGATGATTTTCCAGTTTTTTGCTTGAATTTTTCAATTAGTTTTTCCTTAAGGGCCTACCTGGCTGCCATTGAGGAAGTTTAATTTAGTTGCATTATTTTTAAATTTATAAAATTATATTAAGAGATTGTTACTTTATTAATTTAAAACATTTGCCAAATTAACTTTTAAATTACCTATAAATAACATATCTTGGATTTAATATAAATATGTGCTTAAGTTTCAGTTAAAATTTTGAATTTAAATAATCTATTAATATAATTAACTTTGATTTCTTCATCCCTTTCTTGAATTATATTTGTTATAAATTGAATAATTAATTAGAAAAATAAATATGATGATGTCCTCTTCATAACAGTCTGCCACTCATAATACTCATAATTTAGGAAGTCAATTTTCTAAGGAATTGCATGTTAATGGTGCTTAAGGATCAATGATGACTGCGGGATTGGCTTAAATTAAGAATCATAATATAAGTAACCCTCATAGCAGAACGCAATCTTAAAACTAGCATGCATTTATGACTCAATTTTTAACTCATAAACCTTAAATTTCTTCAAGAGATTCTTAACTTAATGCATTTATACAAATTTACTCAAAATAATTTCTATCTCTATCCACTCTTTTCTTTAAAATTATAATTCTATGACCAAAAATGCATAAAGTGGAGTGATTTCATAAAACCAAGCAAGTAATCAGAACTTTATAAGCCTTTAAAAACAGCTCGAGACATTCTCACAACAAAGAGATAGCTCCCTTTAAAATCATAAGAATCCAGCTTAGTCTTCACTTTATGGAAATATCACTGGAGTTGCAGGAACAAACAATAATTAAATTTCAAATATAGTGTCAAGAGAAAATTCTAAGTCCAATCTTCAACATTTCTAATATTCTTAACATCAACAGTAAAATAATGGCAATAAAAATTTACTTCCAAACTAATAACCTAGCTCCTATTAAGATTATATTATTGTTATCTTATTTTGAGTATATATTTATTTTTAGAGATTAGCTTGGCAACCAAAATATAAACCAAATGAATCTCCTACAAGCAAATTACTATTAGCAGAAAGAGTCTCTTTAAAAAATGTCCATAACAAATCAAGCAACTTCTAAAGATAAGAACTTAAGTACAAATAATTTACTTCAATAATAATTGACTATAAATCCTTAGAAAACAGCTGCGTCAATAGGTGCAAGTTGTATAAGTTAGAATAATACAAGCGATCTAAATTAAAGAAATCAGAATTTATTGAAAAAAATGTAACATCAGCAAAATCAAAATAATTTGACTTAGTTTCACTAGTTGAATATGGCAGGCAATTTGAATTAATTTCAAACTTTCTAAAATGTTTATCAATCCAATTATTTGTCACAAGAAAATGGTGGAGATTTATTTAAATTTCATTTTATTTATGGATGTAAGCAAAATGATAACATTCAAAAGGCAATCGATAACTTGAAGCATTTTATTAAGGGCAGTTTCCCAAAACAAATTATAGAGTAGAACAAATTAATTTAGTCCAAGACCAATAATATCTAAAACACTAAATAAATTGGCCTGGGAATGAGGCCATAGACAACTTCTAATATGAGTAACTAAGTACAAAAAAGAGAGCAGAGTGAAGACCCTAGAGCAATATTGGCTTCTTCTTTTTATCTATCTATAATATAAAATGCGATTAATATTTAAAAATTATTATCACAAGTAGAATAAAGAAGCTTAAAAAATGACATTCAAAACTGAGGACGAAGATACAGATGCTGAAGACACAAAAAGACGCAATCCTCATGAGCCAATACCAGCCTTTACTTCAATTGACATTGCTAAAAAGATGAGGTATAAATCTGAGGACAGATATATAAACGATAGAATGGAGAAAGAATAAGGCTTACTAGGGTGAGATCGAGAAGAGATTTCAGAAATCTTCAATTAAAGATTTCGCATTCCCGAGAATATAAAATTAAGCACCAGTTTTCTTTCAAACTATGTCTGATTTGTAGTAGTAAAAAACATTAACTTACGAAGATTTTGCTTATTAAAAGTAAGAATCGAATAAGTACAAGCAGAATTAGTTTTTATCCATTTAGAACAATTTAATATTCTTATTTTTATTTTTATTTTTACAAAGATTCTGCCAGTTTAGATACCAATATCAACGATTTAAACTAATTAGTATCCCCTCAATCGCCATATGGTTATAAGCAAATTGATTTGAATCAATAAAAGCCTTAAGGAACTAACTATTCAATTAATGATTATAAAAGAATTTTATCTTAATTCTTATCAACTGGTAAA
>ARYC01007440.1:0-19242 GCA_000711775.1 Oxytricha trifallax
AAAGAGTGTGACACCGGAACAACAAATATATAGTCATTTTCAAAAGTTAAAGGTGGGTCAATTTGTCCATTATTTGATTTTTTAAATTTCGCCCAAGAGCCGAACCTTTCCCCGGCAAAACTCAACTTGCAATTTTTATTTTACAAAATCTCCCGAAATAATCTTATCCGGTCATTTAGACATTTCTAAACACGAATACAAAATTAGAATTCTCGTATCTACATAACGTAAAAAGTTATAGGCAGTTAAAGTTTATTTTAGGGATTTTATTTTTTTAAATTATTTATCAATATTTCTTAATAATATGTTAAAGATCAATTCACCGATCGAACGATCAACGATATTTTCATAACAATTAAAAATAAGCTTATAAATTATAAGCAATGTGTTTGGTCAATTAGACCTCTCTGAACAAGAATATAAAATCAGAATTGATTTATCTTCAAAGCACAAAAAGATACAAGCAAGAATTTTCTTTGATCTTATTCTAAAGTAAATGATTTTAAGGAATATTAATTATTATATTATTAATAAAGTAGGAAATAATTTAAATAAGTCTTCGACAATATCATTTACGATTGCAAATTAGAAGTAAAAAATTAAAAAATACATCAATATGGTTATTAAGACCTCGCTGAACACGAATATAAAATCAGAATTCTCGTATCTAGATAACGTAAAAAGTTATAGGCAGTTAAAGTTTATTTTAGGGATTTTAATTTTTTAAATTATTTATCAATATTTCTTAATAATATGTTAAAGATCAAGTCACCGATCTAACGATCAACGATATTTTCAATACTATTAAAAATAAGTTTATAAATTATAAGCTATGAGTTTGGTCAATTAGACCTCTCTGAACAAGAATATAAAATCAGAATTGATTTATCTTCAAAACGCGCAAAGATACAGGCATTTTAAGTTATATTATAAGAACTGATGAGTGAATAAGTTAATCATCGATTTTTAGGGTTTTCAAGGCAGCGGGAGAGCGTCAAGGAAATTCATGAGGTCATCTGCAATCAAGCAAATCCACTAAATTTGGGCTTCTGAACAAGAGTGTGACACCGAAACAACAAATATATAGTCATTTCAAAAGTTAAAGGGGGGTCAATTTGTCCATTTTTTGATTTTTTATATTTCGCCCAGGAGCCGAACCTTTCCCCGGCAAAACTCAACTTGCAATTTATATTTTTCAAAAACTCCCGAGATAATCTTTTCCAGTCATTTAGACATTTCTAAACACGAATACAAAATTAGAATTCTCGTATCTACATAACGTAAAAAGTTATAGGCAGTTAAAGTTTATTTTAGGGATTTTATTTTTTTAAATTATTTATCAATATTTCTTAATAATATGTTAAAGATCAATTCACCGATCGAACGATCAACGATATTTTCATAACAATTAAAAATAAGCTTATAAATTATAAGCAATGTGTTTGGTCAATTAGACCTCTCTGAACAAGAATATAAAATCAGAATTGATTTATCTTCAAAGCACAAAAAGATACAAGCAAAAGAATTTTCTTTGATCTTATTCTAAAGTAAATGATTTTAAGGAATATTAATTATTATATTTTTAGTAAAGTAGGAAATAATTTATATAAGTCTTCGACAATATCATTTACGATTGCAAATTAGAAGTAAAAAAATAAATAAAACATCAATCTGGTTATTAAGACCTCGCTGAACACGAATATAAAATCAGAATTGATTTATCTTCAAAACACGCAAAGTTATAGTCATTTGAAAATCGTAAGATCGTATTCTAAAGTAAGTGATTATAAGTAATATTAATTATTATAATAATAAAAAAGTAGGAAATAAAATACTTAATCGTTGATGAATTCATTAATGATTGCTTGATTAAAGTAAAATAGTGTCAATTTCATATTATCTGGTTATGTTAGACCCTTCTGAACCAAGAATATAAAAATCAAATTGATTTATCTCAAAGCCAAAAAGATAACAACAAAAGAATTTTTCTTTGGCATCGTATTCTAAATAAGGATTATAAGTAATATTAATTATTATAATAATAAAAAAGTAGGAAATAAAATACTTAAGTCTTTGATAATTCCATTAATGATTGCTTATTAGAAGTAAAAATAGTCCAATTTCATATATCTGGTTATTAAGACCTCGCTGAACACGAATACAAAATTAGAATTCTCGTATCTACATAACGTAAAAAGTTATAGGCAGTTAAAGTTTATTTTAGGGATTTTAATTTTTTAAATTATTTATCAATATTTCTTAATAATATGTTAAAGATCAAGTCACCGATCGAACGATCAAAGATATTTTCATAACAATTAAAAATAAGCTTATAAATTATAAGCAATGTGTTTGGTCAATTAGACCTCTCTGAACAAGAATATAAAATCAGAATTGATAAATATTCAAAACGCGCAAAGATGCAGACCTTTTAAGATAAAATATAAATTGATGAGTTAGAATGTTAAACATCGATTTTTAGGGTTTTCATGGCTGCGTGAGAGGGTCACGGAAATTATTGAGATTATCTGCAATCAAGCAAATCCACTAAATTTGGAATCCTAAGCAAGAGTGTGACACCGGAACACCAAATATATAGTCATTTTCAAAAGTAAAAGAGGGGTCAATTTGTCCATTTTTGATTTTTTAAATTTCGCTCAGGAGCCGAACCTTTCCCCGGCAAAACTCAACTTGCAATTTATATTTTACAAAATCTCCCGAGATAATCTTATCAAGTCATTAGACATTTCTAAACACGAATACAAAATTAGAATTCTCGTATCTACATAACGTAAAAAGTTATAGGCAGTTAAAGTTTATTTTAGGGATTTTATTTTTTTAAATTATTTATCAATATTTCTTAATAATATGTTAAAGATCAATTCACCGATCGAACGATCAACGATATTTTCATAACAATTAAAAATAAGCTTATAAATTATAAGCAATGTGTTTGGTCAATTAGACCTCTCTGAACAAGAATATAAAATCAGAATTGATAAATATTCAAACACAAAAAGATACAAGCAAAAGAATTTTCTTTGATCTTATTCTAAAGTAAATGATTTTAAGGAATATTAATTATTATATTTTTAGTAAAGTAGGAAATAATTTATATAAGTCTTCGACAATATCATTTACGATTGCAAATTAGAAGTAAAAAATTAAATAATACATCAATCTGGTTATTAAGACCTCGCTGAACACGAATATAAAATCAGAATTGATTTATCTTCAAAACACGCAAAGTTATAGTCATTTGAAAATCGTAAGATCGTATTCTAAAGTAAGTGATTATAAGTAATATTAATTATTATAATAATAAAAAAGTAGGAAATAAAATACTTAAGCTTTGATAATTCCATTAATGATTGCTTATTAGAAGTAAAAATAGTCCAATTTCATATATCTGGTTATTTAGACCTCGCTGAACACGAATACAAAATTAGAATTCTCGTATCTACATAACGTAAAAAGTTATAGGCAGTTAAAGTTTATTTTAGGGATTTTAATTTTTTAAATTATTTATCAATATTTCTTAATAATATGTTAAAGATCAAGTCACCGATCGAACGATCAAAGATATTTTCATAACAATTAAAAATAAGCTTATAAATTATAAGCAATGTGTTTGGTCAATTAGACCTCTCTGAACAAGAATATAAAATCAGAATTGATAAATATTCAAAACGCGCAAAGATGCAGACCTTTTAAGATAAAATATAAATTGATGAGTTAGAATGTTAAACATCGATTTTTAGGGTTTTCATGGCTGCGTGAGAGGGTCACGGAAATTATTGAGATTATCTGCAATCAAGCAAATCCACTAAATTTGGAATCCTAAGCAAGAGTGTGACACCGGAACACCAAATATATAGTCATTTTCAAAAGTAAAAGAGGGGTCAATTTGTCCATTTTTTGATTTTTATATTTCGCTCAGGAGCCGAACCTTTCCCCGGCAAAACTCAACTTGCATTTTATATTTTACAAAATCTCCCGAGATAATCTTATCAAGTCATTTAGACATTTCTAAACACGAATACAAAATTAGAATTCTCGTATCTACATAACGTAAAAAGTTATAGGCAGTTAAAGTTTATTTTAGGGATTTTATTTTTTTAAATTATTTATCAATATTTCTTAATAATATGTTAAAGATCAATTCACCGATCGAACGATCAACGATATTTTCATAACAATTAAAAATAAGCTTATAAATTATAAGCAATGTGTTTGGTCAATTAGACCTCTCTGAACAAGAATATAAAATCAGAATTGATGTTATCTTCAAAGCACAAAAAGATACAAGCAAAAGAATTTTCTTTGATCTTATTCTAAAGTAAATGATTTTAAGGAATATTAATTATTATATTTTTAGTAAAGTAGGAAATAATTTATATAAGTCTTCGACAATATCATTTACGATTGCAAATTAGAAGTAAAAAAATAAATAAAACATCAATCTGGTTATTAAGACCTCGCTGAACACGAATATAAAATTAGAATTCTCGTATCTACATAACGTAAAAAGTTATAGGCAGTTAAAGTTTATTTTAGGGATTTTATTTTTTTAAATTATTTATCAATATTTCTTAATAATATGTTAAAGATCAATTCACCGATCGAACGATCAACGATATTTTCATAACAATTAAAAATAAGCTTATAAATTATAAGCAATGTGTTTGGTCAATTAGACCTCTCTGAACAAGAATATAAAATCAGAATTGATAAATATTCAAAACGCGCAAAGATACAGGCATTTTAAGTTATATTATAAGAACTGATGAGTGAATAAGTTAATCATCGATTTTTAGGGTTTTCAAGGCAGCGGGAGAGCGTCAAGGAAATTCATGAGGTCATCTGCAATCAAGCAAATCCACTAAATTTGGGCTTCTGAACAAGAGTGTGACACCGAAACAACAAATATATAGTCATTTTCAAAAGTTAAAGGGGGGTCAATTTGTCCATTATTTGATTTTTTAAATTTCGCCCAAGAGCCGAACCTTTCCCCGGCAAAACTCAACTTGCAATTTATATTTTACAAAATCTCCCGAAATAATCTTATCAAGTCATTTAGACATCGCTAAACACGAATACAAAATTAGAATTCTCGTATCTACATAACGTAATTATAGGCAGTTAAAGTTTATTTTAGGGATTTTAATTTTTTAAATTATTTATCAATATTTCTTAATAATATGTTAAAGATCAAGTCACCGATCGAACGATCAACGATATTTTCAAAACAATTAAAAATAAGCTTATAAATTATAAGCAATGAGTTTGGTCAATTAGACCTCTCTGAACAAGAATATAAAATCAGATTGATTTATATTCAAAACACAAAAAGATACAAGCAAAAGAATTTTCTTTGATCTTATTCTAAAGTAAATGATTTTAAGGAATATTAATTATTATATTTTTAATAAACTAGGAAATAATTTAAATAAGTCTTCGACAATATCATTTACGATTGCAAATTAGAAGTAAAAAAATAAATAATGCATCAATCTGGTTATTAAGACCTCGCTGAACACGAATATAAAATCAAAATTGATTTATCTTCAAAACACGCAAAGATACAGGCATTTGAAAATCGTAAGATCGTATTCTAAAGTAAGTGATTATAAGTAATATTAATTATTATAATAATAAAAAAGTAGGAAATAAAATAATTAAGACTTCGACAATTCCATTAATGAATGCTTATAAGAAGTAAAAATAGTTCAAATACATATATCTGGTCATTTAGACATCGCTAAACACGAATACAAAATTAGAATTCTCGTATCTACATAACGTAAAAAGTTATAGGCAGTTAAAGTTTATTTTAGGGATTTTAATTTTTTAAATTATTTATCAATATTTCTTAATAATATGTTAAAGATCAAGTCACCGATCGAACGATCAAAGATATTTTCATAACAATTAAAAATAAGCTTATAAATTATAAGCAATGTGTTTGGTCAATTAGACCTCTCTGAACAAGAATATAAAATCAGAATTGATAAATATTCAAAACGCGCAAAGATGCAGACCTTTTAAGATAAAATATAAATTGATGAGTTAGAATGTTAAACATCGATTTTTAGGGTTTTCATGGCTGCGTGAGAGGGTCACGGAAATTATTGAGATTATCTGCAATCAAGCAAATCCACTAAATTTGGAATCCTAAGCAAGAGTGTGACACCGGAACACCAAATATATAGTCATTTTCAAAAGTAAAAGAGGGGTCAATTTGTCCATTTTTTGATTTTTTAAATTTCGCCCAAGAGCCGAACCTTTCCCCGGCAAAACTCAACTTGCAATTTATATTTTACAAAATCTCCCGAAATAATCTTATCAAGTCATTTAGACATTTCTAAACACGAATACAAAATTAGAATTCTCGTATCTACATAACGTAAAAAGTTATAGGCAGTTAAAGTTTATTTTAGGGATTTTATTTTTTTAAATTATTTATCAATATTTCTTAATAATATGTTAAAGATCAATTCACCGATCGAACGATCAACGATATTTTCATAACAATTAAAAATAAGCTTATAAATTATAAGCAATGTGTTTGGTCAATTAGACCTCTCTGAACAAGATATAAAATCAGAATTGATTATCTTCAAAGCACAAAAAGATACAAGCAAAAGAATTTTCTTTGATCTTATTCTAAAGTAAATGATTTTAAGGAATATTAATTATTATATTTTTAGTAAAGTAGGAAATAATTTATATAAGTCTTCGACAATATCATTTACGATTGCAAATTAGAAGTAAAAAATTAAATAATACATCAATCTGGTTATTAAGACCTCGCTGAACACGAATATAAAATCAGAATTGATTTATCTTCAAAACACAAAAAGATACAAGCAAAAGAAAATCCTAAGATCGTATTCTAAAGTAAATGATTATAAGGAATATTAATTATTATAATAATAAAAAAGTAGGAAATAAAATAATAAGTCTTCGACAATACCATTAACGATTGCAAATTAGAAGTAAAAAAATAAAAAAACATAAATCTGGTTATTAAGACCTCGCTGAACACGAATACAAAATTAGAATTCTCGTATCTACATAACGTAAAAAGTTATAGGCAGTTAAAGTTTATTTTAGGGATTTTAATTTTTTAAATTATTTATCAATATTTCTTAATAATATGTTAAAGATCAAGTCACCGATCGAACGATCAAAGATATTTTCATAACAATTAAAAATAAGCTTATAAATTATAAGCAATGTGTTTGGTCAATTAGACCTCTCTGAACAAGAATATAAAATCAGAATTGATAAATATTCAAAACGCGCAAGATGCAGACCTTTTAAGATAAAATATAAATTGATGAGTTAGAATGTTAAACATCGATTTTTAGGGTTTTCATGGCTGCGTGAGAGGGTCACGGAAATTATTGAGATTATCTGCAATCAAGCAAATCCACTAAATTTGGAATCCTAAACAAGAGTGTGACACCGGAACACCAAATATATAGTCATTTTCAAAAGTAAAAGAGGAGTCAATTTGTCCATTTTTTGATTTTTTAAATTTCGCCCAAGAGCCGAACCTTTCCCCGGCAAAACTCAACTTGCAATTTATATTTTACAAAATATCCCGAAATAATCATATCCAGTCATATAGACATTTCTAAACACGAATACAAAATTAGAATTCTCGTATCTAATAACGTAAAAAGTTATAGGCAGTTAAAGTTTATTTTAGGGATTTTAATTTTTTAAATTATTTATCAATATTTCTTAATAATATGTTAAAGATCAATTCACCGATCGAACGATCAACGATATTTTCATAACAATTAAAAATAAGCTTATAAATTATAAGCAATGTGTTTGGTCAATTAGACCTCTCTGAACAAGAATATAAAATCAGAATTGATTTATCTTCAAAACACAAAAAGATACAAGCAAAAGAAAATACTAAGATCGTATTCTAAAGTAAATGATTATAAGGAATATTAATTATTATATTTTTAATAAAGTAGGAAATAATTTAAATAAGTCTTCGACAATATCATTTACGATTGCAAATTAGAAGTAAAAAAATAAATAAAACATCAATCTGGTTATTAAGACCTCGCTGAACACGATATAAAATCAGAATTGATTTATCTTCAAAACACGCAAAGTTATAGTCATTTGAAAATCGTAAGATCGTATTCTAAAGTAAGTGATTATAAGTAATATTAATTATTATAATAATAAAAAAGTAGGAAATAAAATACTTAAGTCTTGATAATTCCATTAATGATTGCTTATTAGAAATAAAAATATAATTTCATATATCGGTTATTAGACCTCGCTAACACGAATACAAAATTAGAATTCTCGTATCTACATAACGTAAAAAGTTATAGGCAGTTAAAGTTTATTTTAGGGATTTTATTTTTTTAAATTATTTATCAATATTTCTTAATAATATGTTAAAGATCAATTCACCGATCGAACGATCAACGATATTTTCATAACAATTAAAAATAAGCTTATAAATTATAAGCAATGTGTTTGGTCAATTAGACCTCTCTGAACAAGAATATAAAATCAGAATTGATAAATATTCAAAACGCGCAAAGATGCAGACCTTTTAAGATAAAATATAAATTGATGAGTTAGAATGTTAAACATCGATTTTTAGGGTTTTCATGGCTGCGTGAGAGGGTCACGGAAATTATTGAGATTATCTGCAATCAAGCAAATCCACTAAATTTGGAATCCTAAGCAAGAGTGTGACACCGGAACACCAAATATATAGTCATTTTCAAAAGTAAAAGAGGGGTCAATTTGTCCATTTATTTGATTTTTTATATTTCGCTCAGGAGCCGAACCTTTCCCCGGCAAAACTCAACTTGCATTTTATATTTTACAAAATCTCCCGAGATAATCTTATCAAGTCATTTAGACATTTCTAAACACGAATACAAAATTAGAATTCTCGTATCTACATAACGTAAAAAGTTATAGGCAGTTAAAGTTTATTTTAGGGATTTTATTTTTTTAAATTATTTATCAATATTTCTTAATAATATGTTAAAGATCAATTCACCGATCGAACGATCAACGATATTTTCATAACAATTAAAAATAAGCTTATAAATTATAAGCAATGTGTTTGGTCAATTAGACCTCTCTGAACAAGAATATAAAATCAGAATTGATTTATCTTCAAAGCACAAAAAGATACAAGCAAAAGAATTTTCTTTGATCTTATTCTAAAGTAAATGATTTTAAGGAATATTAATTATTATATTTTTAGTAAAGTAGGAAATAATTTATATAAGTCTTCGACAATATCATTTACGATTGCAAATTAGAAGTAAAAAATTAAATAATACATCAATCTGGTTATTAAGACCTCGCTGAACACGAATATAAAATCAGAATTGATTTATCTTCAAAACACGCAAAGTTATAGTCATTTGAAAATCGTAAGATCGTATTCTAAAGTAAGTGATTATAAGTAATATTAATTATTATAATAATAAAAAAGTAGGAAATAAAATACTTAAGTCTTTGATAATTCCATTAATGATTGCTTATTAGAAGTAAAAATAGTTCAGTTTCATATATCTGGTTATTTAGACTCGTTGAACACGAATATAAAATCAGAATTAATTCGTCTTCAGAGCGCGCAAAGATACAGGCATTTTAAGTTTTATAAAAAGAATTGATGAGTGAATATGTTAATCATCGATTTTTAGGGTTTTAAATGCAACGGAAGAGGATCACGGAAATTATTGAGGTCATCTGCATTCAAGCAAATCCACTAAATTTGGGCTTCTGAACAAGAGTGTGACACCGGAACATCAGATATATAGTCATTTTCAAAAGTTAAAGGGGGGTCAATTTGTCCATTATTTGATTTTTTATATTTCGCTCAGGAGCCGAACCTTTCCCCGGCAAAACTCAACTTGCATTTTATATTTTACAAAATCTCCCGAGATAATCTTATCAAGTCATTTAGACATTTCTAAACACGAATACAAAATTAGAATTCTCGTATCTACATAACGTAAAAAGTTATAGGCAGTTAAAGTTTATTTTAGGGATTTTATTTTTTTAAATTATTTATCAATATTTCTTAATAATATGTTAAAGATCAATTCACCGATCGAACGATCAACGATATTTTCATAACAATTAAAAATAAGCTTATAAATTATAAGCAATGTGTTTGGTCAATTAGACCTCTCTGAACAAGAATATAAAATCAGAATTGATAAATATTCAAGCACAAAAAGATACAAGCAAAAGAATTTTCTTTGATCTTATTCTAAAGTAAATGATTTTAAGGAATATTAATTATTATATTTTTAGTAAAGTAGGAAATAATTTATATAAGTCTTCGACAATATCATTTACGATTGCAAATTAGAAGTAAAAAAATAAATAAAACATCAATCTGGTTATTAAGACCTCGCTGAACACGAATATCAAATCAGAATTAATTTATCTTCACACTCGCAAAGTTACAGTCATTTGAAGTTCGTGTAATCGTATTCTAAAGTAAGTGATTATAAGTAATATTAATTATTATAATAATAAAAAAGTAGGAAATAAAATACTTAAGTCTTTGATAATTCCATTAATGATTGCTTATTAGAAGTAAAAATAGTTCAGTTTCATATATCTGGTTATTTAGACTCGTTGAACACGAATATAAAATCAGAATTAATTCGTCTTCAGAGCGCGCAAAGATACAGGCATTTTAAGTTTTATAAAAAGAATTGATGAGTGAATATGTTAATCATCGATTTTTAGGGTTTTAAATGCAACGGAAGAGGATCACGGAAATTATTGAGGTCATCTGCATTCAAGCAAATCCACTAAATTTGGGCTTCTGAACAAGAGTGTGACACCGGAACATCAGATATATAGTCATTTTCAAAAGTTAAAGGGGGGTCAATTTGTCCATTATTTGATTTTTTAAATTTCGCCCAAGAGCCGAACCTTTCCCCGGCAAAACTCAACTTGCAATTTTTATTTTACAAAATCTCCCGAAATAATCTTATCCGGTCATTTAGACATTTCTAAACACGAATACAAAATTAGAATTCTCGTATCTACATAACGTAAAAAGTTATAGGCAGTTAAAGTTTATTTTAGGGATTTTATTTTTTTAAATTATTTATCAATATTTCTTAATAATATGTTAAAGATCAATTCACCGATCGAACGATCAACGATATTTTCATAACAATTAAAAATAAGCTTATAAATTATAAGCAATGTGTTTGGTCAATTAGACCTCTCTGAACAAGAATATAAAATCAGAAATTGATTTATCTTCAAAGCACAAAAAGATACAAGCAAAAGAATTTTCTTTGATCTTATTCTAAAGTAAATGATTTTAAGGAATATTAATTATTATATTTTTAATAAACTAGGAAATAATTTAAATAAGTCTTCGACAATATCATTTACGATTGCAAATTAGAAGTAAAAAAATAAATAATGCATCAATCTGGTTATTAAGACCTCGCTGAACACGAATATAAAATCAAAATTGATTTATCTTCAAAACGCGCAAAGATACAGGCATTTGAAAATAGTAAGATCGTATTCTAAAGTAAGTGATTATAAGTAATATTAATTATTATATTTTTAATAAAGTAGGAAATAATTTAAATAAGTCTTCGACAATATCATTTACGATTGCAAATTAGAAGTAAAAAATTAAATAATACATCAATCTGGTTATTAACCTCGCTGAACACGAATACAAAATTAGAATTCTCGTATCTACATAACGTAAAAAGTTATAGGCAGTTAAAGTTTATTTTAGGGATTTTATTTTTTTAAATTATTTATCAATATTTCTTAATAATATGTTAAAGATCAATTCACCGATCGAACGATCAACGATATTTTCATAACAATTAAAAATAAGCTTATAAATTATAAGCAATGTGTTTGGTCAATTAGACCTCTCTGAACAAGAATATAAAATCAGAATTGATAAATATTCAAAGCACAAAAAGATACAAGCAAAAGAATTTTCTTTGATCTTATTCTAAAGTAAATGATTTTAAGGAATATTAATTATTATATTTTTAGTAAAGTAGGAAATAATTTATATAAGTCTTCGACAATATCATTTACGATTGCAAATTAGAAGTAAAAAAATAAATAAAACATCAATCTGGTTATTAAGACCTCGCTGAACACGAATATAAAATCAGAATTGATTTATCTTCAAAACACGCAAAGTTATAGTCATTTGAAAATCGTAAGATCGTATTCTAAAGTAAGTGATTATAAGTAATATTAATTATTATAATAATAAAAAAGTAGGAAATAAAATACTTAAGTCTTTGATAATTCCATTAATGATTGCTTATTAGAAGTAAAAATAGTCCAATTTCATATATCTGGTTATTTAGACCTCGCTGAACACGAATACAAAATTAGAATTCTCGTATCTAGATAACGTAAAAAGTTATAGGCAGTTAAAGTTTATTTTAGGGATTTTAATTTTTTTAATTATTTATCAATATTTCTTAATAATATGTTAAAGATCAAGTCACCGATCGAACGATCAAAGATATTTTCATTACAATTAAAAATAAGCTTATAAATTATAAGCAATGTGTTTGGTCAATTAGACCTCTTTGAACAAGAATATAAAATCAGAATTGATAAATATTCAAAACGCGCAAAGATGCAGACCTTTTAAGATAAAATATAAATTGATGAGTTAGAATGTTAAACATCGATTTTTAGGGTTTTCATGGCTGCGTGAGAGGGTCACGGAAATTATTGAGATTATCTGCAATCAAGCAAATCCACTAAATTTGGAATCCTAAGCAAGAGTGTGACACCGGAACACCAAATATATAGTCATTTTCAAAAGTAAAAGAGGGGTCAATTTGTCCATTTTTTGATTTTTTAAATTTCGCCCAAGAGCCGAACCTTTCCCCGGCAAAACTCAACTTGCAATTTTTATTTTACAAAATCTCCCGAAATAATCTTATCCGGTCATTTAGACCTCGCTGAACACGAATACAAAATTAGAATTCTCGTATCTACATAACGTAAAAAGTTATAGGCAGTTAAAGTTTATTTTAGGGATTATACTTTTTTAAGAATATTTATCAATGTTTCTTAAAAATATGTGAAAGATCAAGTCACCGATCGAACGATCAAAGATATTTTCATTACAATTAAAAATAAGCTTATAATTTATAAGCATTGGGTTTGGTCAATTAGACCTCGCTGAACAAGAATAAAAAATCAGAATTGAAAAATATTCAAAACGCGCAAAGATACAGGCATTTTAAGTTTTATTATAAGAACTGATGAGTTAGTGTGTTAAACATAGATTTTAAGGGAATATTAATTATTATAATAATAAAAAAGTAGGAAATAAAATACTTAAGTCTTTGATAATTCCATTAATGATTGCTTATTAGAAGTAAAAATAGTTCAATTTCATATATCCGGTCATTTAGACCTCGCTGAACACGAATACAAAATTAGAATTCTCGTATCTACATAACGTAAAAAGTTATAGGTAGTTAAAGTTTATTTTAGGGATTTTAATTTTTTTAATTATTTATCAATGTTTCTTAATAATATGTTAAAGATCAAGTCACCGATCGAACGATCAAAGATATTTTCATTACAATTAAAAATAAGCTTATAAATTATCAGCAATGTGTTTGGTCAATTAGACCTCTCTGAACAAGAATATAAAATCAGAATTGATAAATATTCAAAACGCGCAAAGATGCAGACCTTTTAAGATAAAATATAAATTGATGAGTTAGAATGTTAAACATCGATTTTTAGGGTTTTCATGGCTGCGTGAGAGGGTCACGGAAATTATTGAGATTATCTGCAATCAAGCAAATCCACTAAATTTGGAATCCTAAGCAAGAGTGTGACACCGGAACACCAAATATATAGTCATTTTCAAAAGTAAAAGAGGGGTCAATTTGTCCATTTTTTGATTTTTTAAATTTCGCCCAAGAGCCGAACCTTTCCCCGGCAAAACTCAACTTGCAATTTTTATTTTACAAAATCTCCCGAAATAATCTTATCCGGTCATTTAGACATTTCTAAACACGAATACAAAATTAGAATTCTCGTATCTACATAACGTAAAAAGTTATAGGCAGTTAAAGTTTATTTTAGGGATTTTATTTTTTTAAATTATTTATCAATATTTCTTAATAATATGTTAAAGATCAATTCACCGATCGAACGATCAACGATATTTTCATAACAATTAAAAATAAGCTTATAAATTATAAGCAATGTGTTTGGTCAATTAGACCTCTCTGAACAAGAATATAAAATCAGAATTGATAAATATTCAAAGCACAAAAAGATACAAGCAAAAGAATTTTCTTTGATCTTATTCTAAAGTAAATGATTTTAAGGAATATTAATTATTATATTTTTAGTAAAGTAGGAAATAATTTATATAAGTCTTCGACAATATCATTTACGATTGCAAATTAGAAGTAAAAAATTAAATAATACATCAATCTGGTTATTAAGACCTCGCTGAACACGAATATAAAATCAGAATTGATTTATCTTCACACTCGCAAAGTTACAGTCATTTGAAGTTCGTGTAATCGTATTCTAAAGTAAGTGATTATAAGTAATATTAATTATTATAATATTAAAAAAGTAGGAAATAAAATACTTAAGTCTTTGATAATTCCATAAATGATTGCTTATTAGAAGTAAAAATAGTTCAATTTCATATATCTGGTTATTTAGACCTCGCTGAACACGAATACAAAATTAGAATTGATAAATATTCAAAACGCGCAAAGATGCAGACCTTTTAAGATAAAATATAAATTGATGAGTTAGAATGTTAAACATCGATTTTTAGGGTTTTCATGGCTGCGTGAGAGGGTCACGGAAATTATTGAGATTATCTGCAATCAAGCAAATCCACTAAATTTGGAATCCTAAGCAAGAGTGTGACACCGGAACACCAAATATATAGTCATTTTCAAAAGTAAAAGAGGGGTCAATTTGTCCATTTTTTGATTTTTTAAATTTCGCCCAAGAGCCGAACCTTTCCCCGGCAAAACTCAACTTGCAATTTTTATTTTACAAAATCTCCCGAAATAATCTTATCCGGTCATTTAGACCTCGCTGAACACGAATACAAAATTAGAATTCTCGTATCTACATAACGTAAAAAGTTATAGGCAGTTAAAGTTTATTTTAGGGATTTTATTTTTTTAAATTATTTATCAATATTTCTTAATAATATGTTAAAGATCAATTCACCGATCGAACGATCAACGATATTTTCATAACAATTAAAAATAAGCTTATAAATTATAAGCAATGTGTTTGGTCAATTAGACCTCTCTGAACAAGAATATAAAATCAGAATTGATTTATCTTCAAAGCACAAAAAGATACAAGCAAAAGAATTTCTTTGATCTTATTCTAAAGTAAATGATTTTAAGGAATATTAATTATTATATTTTTAATAAACTAGGAAATAATTTAAATAAGTCTTCGACAATATCATTTACGATTGCAAATTAGAAGTAAAAAAATAAATAATGCATCAATCTGGTTATTAAGACCTCGCTGAACACGAATATAAAATCAAAATTGATTTATCTTCAAAACGCGCAAAGATACAGTCATTTGAAAATAGTAAGATCGTATTCTAAAGTAAGTGATTATAAGTAATATTAATTATTATATTTTTAATAAAGTAGGAAATAATTTAAATAAGTCTTCGACAATATCATTTACGATTGCAAATTAGAAGTAAAAAATTAAATAATACATCAATCTGGTTATTAAGACCTCGCTGAAGCAGCGAATACAAAATTAGAATTCTCGTATCTACATAACGTAAAAAGTTATAGGCAGTTAAAGTTTATTTTAGGGATTTTATTTTTTTAAATTATTTATCAATATTTCTTAATAATATGTTAAAGATCAATTCACCGATCGAACGATCAACGATATTTTCATAACAATTAAAAATAAGCTTATAAATTATAAGCAATGTGTTTGGTCAATTAGACCTCTCTGAACAAGAATATAAAATCAGAATTGATTTATCTTCAAAACGCGCAAAGATACAGGCATTTTAAGTTATATTATAAGAACTGATGAGTGAATAAGTTAATCATCGATTTTTAGGGTTTTCAAGGCAGCGGGAGAGCGTCAAGGAAATTCATGAGGTCATCTGCAATCAAGCAAATCCACTAAATTTGGGCTTCTGAACAAGAGTGTGACACCGGAACACCAGATATAAAGTCATTTTCAAAAGTTAAAGGGGGGTCAATTTGTCCATTTTTTGATTTTTTATATTTCGCCCAGGAGCCGAACCTTTCCCCGGCAAAACTCAACTTGCAATTTATATTTTTCAAAAACTCCCGAGATAATCTTTTCCAGTCATTTAGACATTTCTAAACACGAATACAAAATTAGAATTCTCGTATCTACATAACGTAAAAAGTTATAGGCAGTTAAAGTTTATTTTAGGGATTTTATTTTTTTAAATTATTTATCAATATTTCTTAATAATATGTTAAAGATCAATTCACCGATCGAACGATCAACGATATTTTCATAACAATTAAAAATAAGCTTATAAATTATAAGCAATGTGTTTGGTCAATTAGACCTCTCTGAACAAGAATATAAAATCAGAATTGATAAATATTCAAAACGGCAAAGATGCAGACCTTTTAAGATAAAATATAAATTGATGAGTTAGAATGTTAAACATCGATTTTTAGGGTTTTCATGGCTGCGTGAGAGGGTCACGGAAATTATTGAGATTATCTGCAATCAAGCAAATCCACTAAATTTGGAATCCTAAGCAAGAGTGTGACACCGGAACACCAAATATATAGTCATTTTCAAAAGTAAAAGAGGGGTCAATTTGTCCATTTTTTGATTTTTTAAATTTCGCTCAGGAGCCGAACCTTTCCCCGGCAAAACTCAACTTGCAATTTATATTTTACAAAATCTCCCGAGATAATCTTATCAAGTCATATAGACATTTCTAACTACGAATACAAAATTAGAATTCTCGTATCTACATAACGTAAAAAGTTATAAGCAGTTAAAGTTTATTTTAGGGATTTTAATTTATTTAATTATTTATCAATATTTCTTAATAATATGTTAAAGATCAAGTCACCGATCGAACGAATGACAACGATATTTTCATAACAATTAAAAATAAGTTTATAAATTATAAGCAATGAGTTTGGTCAATTAGACCTCTCTGAACAAGAATATAAAATCAGAATTGATTTATATTCAAAACACGCAAAGATACAGTCATTTGAAAATCGTAAGATCGTATTCTAAAGTAAGTGATTATAAGTAATATTAATTATTATAATAATAAAAAAGTAGGAAATAAAATACTTAAGTCTTTGATAATTCCATTAATGATTGCTTATTAGAAGTAAAAATAGTCCAATTTCATATATCTGGTTATTTAGACCTCGCTGAACACGAATACAAAATTAGAATTCTCGTATCTACATAACGTAAAAAGTTATAGGTAGTTAAAGTTTATTTTAGGGATTTTAATTTTTTTAATTATTTATCAATGTTTCTTAATAATATGTTAAAGATCAAGTCACCGATCGAACGATCAAAGATATTTTCATTACAATTAAAAATAAGCTTATAAATTATCAGCAATGTGTTTGGTCAATTAGACCTCTCTGAACAAGAATATAAAATCAGAATTGATAAATATTCAAAACGCGCAAAGATGCAGACCTTTTAAGATAAAATATAAATTGATGAGTTAGAATGTTAAACATCGATTTTTAGGGTTTTCATGGCTGCGTGAGAGGGTCACGGAAATTATTGAGATTATCTGCAATCAAGCAAATCCACTAAATTTGGAATCCTAAGCAAGAGTGTGACACCGGAACACCAAATATATAGTCATTTTCAAAAGTAAAAGAGGGGTCAATTTGTCCATTTTTTGATTTTTTAAATTTCGCCCAAGAGCCGAACCTTTCCCCGGCAAAACTCAACTTGCAATTTTTATTTTACAAAATCTCCCGAAATAATCTTATCCGGTCATTTAGACCTCGCTGAACACGAATACAAAATTAGAATTCTCGTATCTACATAACGTAAAAAGTTATAGGTAGTTAAAGTTTATTTTAGGGATTTTAATTTTTTTAATTATTTATCAATGTTTCTTAATAATATGTTAAAGATCAAGTCACCGATCGAACGATCAAAGATATTTTCATTACAATTAAAAATAAGCTTATAAATTATCAGCAATGTGTTTGGTCAATTAGACCTCTCTGAACAAGAATATAAAATCAGAATTGATAAATATTCAAAACGCGCAAAGATGCAGACCTTTTAAGATAAAATATAAATTGATGAGTTAGAATGTTAAACATCGATTTTTAGGGTTTTCATGGCTGCGTGAGAGGGTCACGGAAATTATTGAGATTATCTGCAATCAAGCAAATCCACTAAATTTGGAATCCTAAGCAAGAGTGTGACACCGGAACACCAAATATATAGTCATTTTCAAAAGTAAAAGAGGGGTCAATTTGTCCATTTTTTGATTTTTTAAATTTCGCCCAAGAGCCGAACCTTTCCCCGGCAAAACTCAACTTGCAATTTTTATTTTACAAAATCTCCCGAAATAATCTTATCCGGTCATTTAGACCTCGCTGAACACGAATACAAAATTAGAATTCTCGTATCTACATAACGTAAAAAGTTATAGGTAGTTAAAGTTTATTTTAGGGATTTTAATTTTTTTAATTATTTATCAATGTTTCTTAATAATATGTTAAAGATCAAGTCACCGATCGAACGATCAAAGATATTTTCATTACAATTAAAAATAAGCTTATAAATTATCAGCAATGTGTTTGGTCAATTAGACCTCTCTGAACAAGAATATAAAATCAGAATTGATAAATATTCAAAACGCGCAAAGATGCAGACCTTTTAAGATAAAATATAAATTGATGAGTTAGAATGTTAAACATCGATTTTTAGGGTTTTCATGGCTGCGTGAGAGGGTCACGGAAAATATTGAGGTCATCTGCAATCAAGCAAATCCACTAAATTTGGGCTTCTGAACAAGAGTGTGTTATCGGAACACCAAATATATAGTCATTTTCAAAAGTTAACGGGGGGTCAATTTGTCCATTTTTTGATTTTTTAAATTTCGCCCAAGAGCCGAACCTTTCCCCGGCAAAACTCAACTTGCAATTTTTATTTTATAAA
>ARYC01007441.1:0-11038 GCA_000711775.1 Oxytricha trifallax
TCATTATAGAAATCATGTGAATGCCAAGTATAATAAGTTAATCAAAGAAGAATAGAAGTAAAATTTGGTAGAATTAATATTGAAACCATTTCTTTTTTAGATAACCTGAAAAAAGGCTGACGCCAAAACCCTTCGGGTAAGCCAAAGACGAAGTAAAATTAATTTAATTGGGACGCGAGTCCTGAGCGAAGCGAAGACTCAGCGTATTGCGTCACGCATGAAAACCCAAAGCGAAGTGCATGAAAACCCAAGGTCAAACTTGCAAAGCCAAAGAGATCACGCTTTCTACTGATTATATTGTCTTTATTATTATATGAAAACCCAGAGACACCTTTTCACCAAAACCCAGATAGAAACCAAAAGGAGTAAGTAAATGTTTATTTTAGTAGAGTTTACATATATATTGATATAGGTTTTAAAGGTTTTTAAATATGTATTAAGGAGTTTAGTAAGATATTGAAGTATTTATTATTTCTTATAACTTTTTCAATATATTAATTTTGATAGGGTTTTCTTATCAAATTTGTCGGGTTTTCTTATCAAAATGGTAGGGTTTTCAGGGTTTTGGTCAATTTAATGAGTAAGTACTCACAAATCTCTAGAAACTTTTATCTCTACTATATTATTATAACTTTCTTCTTAAGAATATCTTGTCTGATAAGCTTCTCTTAGCTTAATTATATTTAAATAAGATAATTTCTATTTAACTTTAATTTTTTATGAGTAGTAGTCCCCAATCTGAAAATATTTTTTATAACACTATGATTTGACACCTTTTTTAGAGGCTATATGTCGAGTGAAGCAACTTTATTTTCAATTTTTGTAACTTTTTCAAATTTCTTTATTTTGTACCATGAAGCCAAAGTGAGTCAGGAAAAAAAATAATTTCTTTGTTGACCACGCGATATCGAATCTCCATAGTCGATTGTGGAGTAAATATCTAATTTTCAATAAGATAGCATTTGAAATGGCTCACGAGGGAAAAATCGCGTTTTATCGGTCCCCAGAACCCCATTTAATATATATAATATAACAAAGCGTCACGCACATTTTATATATAAAAAAGTTGGGAGGAAAATTTGACGATCTGCGGAGCCCCAAAACCCCATATATGGGTATACCTAAGGATGAGAAACGTATCCTTCTCATACAAAAAGTGTCCATTTTATAGTCAAGGGGGGGGTGGGGGTGGGGGGGGGTCTGAAGTCAAATTATATATGATTATAGAAACCATGTCAATAGTATAATAAGTTAAACATAGAAGAATATAAGTACAATTTCGTAGAATTAATATAACAATAATTTCTTTTTTAACATAACCTGAAAAAAGGCTGCCGCCAAAACCCTACGGGTAAGCCAAAAACGAGGTAATATTAATTGGATTGGGACGCGAGTCCTGAGCGAAGCGAAGACTCTGCGTATTGCGTAATGAAAACCCAAAGCGAAGTGGATGAAAACCCAAGGTCAAACATGCAAAGCCAAAGAGATAGTATTATATACAGTTTATTATGTCTTTACTATTGAATGAAAACCCAGAGACACCTTTCCACCAAAACCCAGAGAGAAACCAAAGAGAGTAAGTAAATGTTTATCATTATTACAGTTTTCATATCAATTAAAACAGGGTTTTAAGGTTATTAGATAAGTATTAAGAATTTTAGTAACATATTAAAATATATACCATTTCTTACAATTTTCCAATTATATTTATTTTGATCGGGTTTTCTTATCAAATTTATAGGGTTTTCTTATCAAAATTGTAGGGTTTTGGTGATTTTTTATTTTATGAGTAAGTACTCACAAACTCTAGAAACTTTTATCTCTACTATATTATTATAACTTTCTTCTTAAGAATATCTTGTCTGATAAGCTTCTCTTAGCTTAATTATATTTAAATAAGATAATTTCTATTTAACTTTAATTTTTTATGAGTAGTAGTCCCCAATCTGAAAATATTTTTTATAACACTATGATTTGACACCTTTTTTAGAGGCTATATGTCGAGTGAAGCAACTTTATTTTCAATTTTTGTAACTTTTTCAAATTTCTTTATTTTGTACCATGAAGCCAAAGTGAGTCAGGAAAAAAAATAATTTCTTTGTTGACCACGCGATATCGAATCTCCATAGTCGATTGTGGAGTAAATATCTAATTTTCAATAAGATAGCATTTGAAATGGCTCACGAGGGAAAAATCGCGTTTTATCGGTCCCCAGAACCCCATTTAATATATATAATATAACAAAGCGTCACGCACATTTTATATATAAAAAAGTTGGGAGGAAAATTTGACGATCTGCGGAGCCCCAAAACCCCATATATGGGTATACCTAAGGATGAGAAACGTATCCTTCTCATACAAAAAGTGTCCATTTTATAGTCAAGGGGGGGGTGGGGGTGGGGGGGGGTCTGAAGTCAAATTATATATGATTATAGAAACCATGTCAATAGTATAATAAGTTAAACATAGAAGAATATAAGTACAATTTCGTAGAATTAATATAACAATAATTTCTTTTTTAGATAACCTGAAATAAGGCTGACGCCAAAACCCTACGGGTAAGCCAAAAACGAGGTAATATTAATTGGATTGGGACGCGAGTCCTGAGCGAAGCGAAGACTCTGCGTATTGCGTAATGAAAACCCAAAGCGAAGTGGATGAAAACCCAAGGTCAAACATGCAAAGCCAAAGAGATAGTATTATATACAGTTTATTATGTCTTTACTATTGAATGAAAACCCAGAGACACCTTTCCACCAAAACCCAGAGAGAAACCAAAGAGAGTAAGTAAATGTTTATCATTATTACAGTTTTCATATCAATTAAAACAGGGTTTTAAGGTTATTAGATAAGTATTAAGAATTTTAGTAACATATTAAAATATATACCATTTCTTACAATTTTCCAATTATATTTATTTTGATCGGGTTTTCTTATCAAATTTATAGGGTTTTCTTATCAAAATTGTAGGGTTTTGGTGATTTTTTGAATTTTTATGGATAAGTACTTACAAACTCTAGAAACTTTTATCTCTACTATATTATTATAACTTTCTTCTTAAGAATATCTTGTCTGATAAGCTTCTCTTAGCTTAATTATATTTAAATAAGATAATTTCTATTTAACTTTAATTTTTTATGAGTAGTAGTCCCCAATCTGAAAATATTTTTTATAACACTATGATTTGACACCTTTTTTAGAGGCTATATGTCGAGTGAAGCAACTTTATTTTCAATTTTTGTAACTTTTTCAAATTTCTTTATTTTTGTACCATGAAGCCAAAGTGAGTCAGGAAAAAAAATAATTTCTTTGTTGACCACGCGATATCGAATCTCCATAGTCGATTGTGGAGTAAATATCCAATTTTCAATAAGATAGCATTAGAAATGGCTCACAAGGGAAAAATCGCGTTTTATCGGTCCCCAGAACCCCATTTAATATATATAATATAACAAAGCGTCACGCACATTTTATATATAAAAAAGTTGGGAGGAAAATTTGACGATCTGCGGAGCCCCAAAACCCCATATATGGGTATACCTAAGGATGAGAAACGTATCCTTCTCATACAAAAAGTCATTCATAGTCAGGGGGGTGGGGGGGGGTCTGAAGTCAAATTATATATGATTATAGAAACCATGTCAATAGTATAATAAGTTAAACATAGAAGAATATAAGTACAATTTCGTAGAATTAATATAACAATAATTTCTTTTTTAATAACCTGAAAAAAGGCTGCCGCCAAAACCCTACGGGTAAGCCAAAAACGAGGTAATATTAATTGGATTGGGACGCGAGTCCTGAGCGAAGCGAAGACTCTGCGTATTGCGTAATGAAAACCCAAAGCGAAGTGGATGAAAACCCAAGGTCAAACATGCAAAGCCAAAGAGATAGTATTATATACAGTTTATTATGTCTTTACTATTGAATGAAAACCCAGAGACACCTTTCCACCAAAACCCAGAGAGAAACCAAAGAGAGTAAGTAAATGTTTATCATTATTACAGTTTTCATATCAATTAAAACAGGGTTTTAAGGTTATTAGATAAGTATTAAGAATTTTAGTAACATATTAAAATATATACCATTTCTTACAATTTTCCAATTATATTTATTTTGATCGGGTTTTCTTATCAAATTTATAGGGTTTTCTTATCAAAATTGTAGGGTTTTGGTGATTTTTTGAATTTTTATGGATAAGTACTTACAAACTCTAGAAACTTTTATCTCTACTATATTATTATAACTTTCTTCTTAAGAATATCTTGTCTGATAAGCTTCTCTTAGCTTAATTATAATTAAATAAGAATTTTATTTAACTTTAATTTTTAATGAGTAGTAGTCACCAATCTGAAAATATTTTTTATAACACTATGATTTGACACTTTTTTAGAGGCTATATGTCGAGTGAAGCAACTTTATTTTCAATTTTTATACTTTTTCAAATTTCTTTATTTTTGTACCATGAAGCCAAAGTGAGTCAGGAAAAAAAATAATTTCTTTGTTGACCACGCGATATCGAATCTCCATAGTCGATTGTGGAGTAAATATCTAATTTTCAATAAGATAGCATTTGAAATGGCTCACGAGGGAAAAATCGCGTTTTATCGGTCCCCAGAACCCCATTTAATATATATAATATAACAAAGCGTCACGCACATTTTATATATAAAAAAGTTGGGAGGAAAATTTGACGATCTGCGGAGCCCCAAAACCCCATATATGGGTATACCTAAGGATGAGAAACGTATCCTTCTCATACAAAAAGTGTCCATTTATAGTCAAGGGGGGGGTGGGGTGGGGGGGGGTCTGAAGTCAAATTATATATGATTATAGAAACCATGTCAATAGTATAATAAGTTAAACAAAGAAGAATATAAGTACAATTTCGTAGAATTAATATAACAATAATTTCTTTTTTAGATAACCTGAAAAAAGGCTGACGCCAAAACCCTTCGGGTAAGCCAAAGACGAGGCAATATAAATTAAATTGGGACGCGAGTCCTGAGCGAAGCGAAGACTCAGCGTATTGCGTCACGCATGAAAACCCAAAGCGAAGTGCATGAAAACCCAAGGTCAAACTTGCAAAGCCAAAGAGATCACGCTTTCTACTGATTATATTGTCTTTATTATTATATGAAAACCCAGAGACACCTTTTCACCAAAACCCAGATAGAAACCAAAAGGAGTAAGTAAATGTTTATTTTAGTAGAGTTTACATATATATTGATATAGGTTTTAAAGGTTTTTAAATATGTATTAAGGAGTTTAGTAAGATATTGAAGTATTTATTATTTCTTATAACTTTTTCAATATATTAATTTTGATAGGGTTTTCTTATCAAATTTGTCGGGTTTTCTTATCAAAATGGTAGGGTTTTCAGGGTTTTGGTCAATTTAATGAGTAAGTACTCACAAATTCTGAAACTTTTATCTCTACTATATTATTATAACTTTCTTCTTAAGAATATCTTGTCTGATAAGCTTCTCTTAGCTTAATTATATTTAAATAAGATAATTTCTATTTAACTTTAATTTTTTATGAGTAGTAGTCCCCAATCTGAAAATATTTTTTATAACACTATGATTTGACACCTTTTTTAGAGGCTATATGTCGAGTGAAGCAACTTTATTTTCAATTTTTGTAACTTTTTCAAATTTCTTTATTTTGTACCATGAAGCCAAAGTGAGTCAGGAAAAAAAATAATTTCTTTGTTGACCACGCGATATCGAATCTCCATAGTCGATTGTGGAGTAAATATCTAATTTTCAATAAGATAGCATTTGAAATGGCTCACGAGGGAAAAATCGCGTTTTATCGGTCCCCAGAACCCCATTTAATATATATAATATAACAAAGCGTCACGCACATTTTATATATAAAAAAGTTGGGAGGAAAATTTGACGATCTGCGGAGCCCCAAAACCCCATATATGGGTATACCTAAGGATGAGAAACGTATCCTTCTCATACAAAAAGTGTCCATTATATAGTCAAAGGGGGGGTGGGGTGGGGGGGGGTCTGAAGTCAAATTTATATCATTATAGAAACCATGTAAATAGTATAATAAGTTAAACAAAGAAGAATATAAGTACAATTTCGTAGAATTAATATAACAATAATTTCTTTTTTAGATAACCTGAAAAAAGGCTGACGCCAAAACCCTTCGGTAAGCCAAAGACGAAGCAAAATTAATTAAATTGGGACGCGAGTCCTGAGCGAAGCGAAGACTCAGCGTATTGCGTCAATGAAAACCCAAAGCGAAGTGCATGAAAACCCAAGGTCAAACTTGCAAAGCCAAAGAGATCACGCTTTCTACTGATTATATTGTCTTTATTATTATATGAAAACCCAGAGACACCTTTTCACCAAAACCCAGATAGAAACCAAAAGGAGTAAGTAAATGTTTATTTTAGTAGAGTTTACATATATATTGATATAGGTTTTAAAGGTTTTTAAATATGTATTAAGGAGTTTAGTAAGATATTGAAGTATTTATTATTTCTTATAACTTTTTCAATATATTAATTTTGATAGGGTTTTCTTATCAAATTTGTCGGGTTTTCTTATCAAAATGGTAGGGTTTTCAACATTTTGTCAATTTAATGAGTAAGTACTCACAAACTCTAGAAACTTTTATCTCTACTATATTATTATAACTTTCTTCTTAAGAATATCTTGTCTGATAAGCTTCTCTTAGCTTAATTATATTTAAATAAGATAATTTCTATTTAACTTTAATTTTTTATGAGTAGTAGTCCCCAATCTGAAAATATTTTTTATAACACTATGATTTGACACCTTTTTTAGAGGCTATATGTCGAGTGAAGCAACTTTATTTTCAATTTTTGTAACTTTTTCAAATTTCTTTATTTTGTACCATGAAGCCAAAGTGAGTCAGGAAAAAAAATAATTTCTTTGTTGACCACGCGATATCGAATCTCCATAGTCGATTGTGGAGTAAATATCTAATTTTCAATAAGATAGCATTTGAAATGGCTCACGAGGGAAAAATCGCGTTTTATCGGTCCCCAGAACCCCATTTAATATATATAATATAACAAAGCGTCACGCACATTTTATATATAAAAAAGTTGGGAGGAAAATTTGACGATCTGCGGAGCCCCAAAACCCCATATATGGGTATACCTAAGGATGAGAAACGTATCCTTCTCATACAAAAAGTGTCCATTTTATAGTCAAAGGGGGGGTGGGGGTGGGGGGGGGTCTGAAGTCAAATTATATATGATTATAGAAACCATGTCAATAGTATAATAAGTTAAACATAGAAGAATATAAGTACAATTTCGTAGAATTAATATAACAATAATTTCTTTTTTAGATAACCTGAAATAAGGCTGACGCCAAAACCCTTCGGGTAAGCCAAAGACGAGGCAATATTAATTATATTGGGACGCGAGTCCTGAGCGAAGCGAAGACTCTGCGTATTAGCGTAATGAAAACCCAAAGCAAAGTGGATGAAAACCCAATGTCAAACTCGCAAAGCCAAAGAGACCGCTCTATATAAGAGTTTTTATGTCTTTACTATTATATGAAAACCCAGAGACACCTTTACACCAAAACCCAGAGAGAAACCAAAGAGAGTAAGTAAATGTTTATTTTAGTAGAGTTTTCTTATCTTATATAAAGTATTTAAAGGTTATGGAAATTTATTAAGGTTATTAATAACATATTGAAGTTTATATTATTTCTTACAACTTTTTAGATTTATTAAATTTGATCGGGTTTTCTTATCAATTTGGGAGGGTTTTCTTATCAATATTGTAGGGTTTTGGTGATTTTTTAACTTTTATGAGTAAGTACTCACAAATTCTAGAAACTTTTATCTCTACTACATTATTTTTTTTATCTTCTTAACAATATCTTGCCTGTTAAGCTTTTCTTACCACTTTTTATATTTAAATGAATAATTTCTATATAACATTTATTTTTCATGAGTAGTGGTCAGTAAATTGAAAATATTTTTTCTAAGACTATGATTTGACACCTTTTTTAGAGGCTATATGTCGAGTGAAGCAACTTTATTTTCAATTTTTGTAACTTTTTCAAATTTCTTTATTTTTGTACCATGAAGCCAAAGTGAGTCAGGAAAAAAAATAATTTCTTTGTTGACCACGCGATATCGAATCTCCATAGTCGATTGTGGAGTAAATATCTAATTTTCAATAAGATAGCATTTGAAATGGCTCACGAGGGAAAAATCGCGTTTTATCGGTCCCCAGAACCCCATTTAATATATATAATATAACAAAGCGTCACGCACATTTTATATATAAAAAAGTTGGGAGGAAAATTTGACGATCTGCGGAGCCCCAAAACCCCATATATGGGTATACCTAAGGATGAGAAACGTATCCTTCTCATACAAAAAGTGTCCATTTTATAGTCAAAGGGGGGGTGGGGTGGGGGGGGGTCTGAAGTCAAATTTATATCATTATAGAAACCATGTAAATAGTATAATAAGTTAAACAAAGAAGAATATAAGTACAATTTCGTAGAATTAATATAACAATAATTTCTTTTTTAGATAACCTGAAAAAAGGCTGACGCCAAAACCCTTCGGGTAAGCCAAAGACGAGGCAATATTAATTAGATAAGGACGCGAGTCCTGAGCGAAGCGAAGACTCTGCGATTGGTAATGAAAACCCAAAGCAAAGTGGATGAAAACCCAATGTCAAACTCGCAAAGCCAAAGAGACCGCTCTATATAAGAGTTTTTATGTCTTTACTATTATATGAAAACCCAGAGACACCTTTACACCAAAACCCAGAGAGAAACCAAAGAGAGTAAGTAAATGTTTATTTTAGTAGAGTTTTCTTATCTTATATAAAGTATTAAGGTAATCTAAATTTATTAAGGTTATTAATAACATATTGAAGTTTATATTATTTCTTACAACTTTTTAGATTTATTAAATTTGATCGGGTTTTCTTATCAATTTGGGAGGGTTTTCTTATCAATATTGTAGGGTTTTGGTGATTTTTTAACTTTTATGAGTAAGTACTCACAAATTCTAGAAACTTTTATCTCTACTACATTATTTTTTTTATCTTCTTAACAATATCTTGCCTGTTAAGCTTTTCTTACCACTTTTTATATTTAAATGAATAATTTCTATATAACATTTATTTTTCATGAGTAGTGGTCAGTAAATTGAAAATATTTTTTCTAAGACTATGATTTGACACCTTTTTTGAGGCTATATGTCGAGTGAAGCAACTTTATTTTCAATTTTTGTAACTTTTTCAAATTTCTTTATTTTGTACCATGAAGCCAAAGTGAGTCAGGAAAAAAAATAATTTCTTTGTTGACCACGCGATATCGAATCTCCATAGTCGATTGTGGAGTAAATATCTAATTTTCAATAAGATAGCATTTGAAATGGCTCACGAGGGAAAAATCGCGTTTTATCGGTCCCCAGAACCCCATTTAATATATATAATATAACAAAGCGTCACGCACATTTTATATATAAAAAAGTTGGGAGGAAAATTTGACGATCTGCGGAGCCCCAAAACCCCATATATGGGTATACCTAAGGATGAGAAACGTATCCTTCTCATACAAAAAGTGTCCATTTTATAGTCAAGGGGGGGGTGGGGGTGGGTGGGGGGGGGTCTGAAGTCAAATTATATATGATTATAGAAACCATGTCAATAGTATAATAAGTTAAACATAGAAGAATATAAGTACAATTTCGTAGAATTAATATAACAATAATTTCTTTTTTAGATAACCTGAAATAAGGCTGACGCCAAAACCCTTCGGGTAAGCCAAAGACGAGGCAATATTAATTATATTGGGACGCGAGTCCTGAGCGAAGCGAAGACTCTGCGTATTGCGTCACGCATGAAAACCCAAAACGAAGTGCATGAAAACCCAAGCTCAAACTTGCAAAGCCAAAGAGACCGCAGTTTATATTGCTAATTATGTCTTTACTACTGAATGAAAACCCAGAGACACCTTTTCACCAAAACCCAGAGAGAAACCAAAGGGAGTAAGTAAATGTTTTTTTTAGTAGAGTTTTCTTATAAAATAAATAAGGTTTTTAAGGTTATTTAAATTTATTAAGGTTTTTAGTAACATATTGGAGTTTAGATTATTTCTTACAAGTTTTTCAATTTATTAAATTTTATCGAGTTTTCTTATCAAATTAGTAGGGTTTTCTTATCAAAATTGTAGGGTTTTGGACTTTCTTTCAATTTTATGAGTAAGTACTCACAAACTCTAGAAACTTTTATCTCTACTATATTATTATAACTTTCTTCTTAAGAATATCTTGTCTGATAAGCTTCTCTTAGCTTAATTATATTTAAATAAGATAATTTCTATTTAACTTTAATTTTTTATGAGTAGTAGTCCCCAATCTGAAAATATTTTTTATAACACTATGATTTGACACCTTTTTTAGAGGCTATATGTCGAGTGAAGCAACTTTATTTTCAATTTTTGTAACTTTTTCAAATTTCTTTATTTTTGTACCATGAAGCCAAAGTGAGTCAGGAAAAAAAATAATTTCTTTGTTGACCACGCGATATCGAATCTCCATAGTCGATTGTGGAGTAAATATCTAATTTTCAATAAGATAGCATTTGAAATGGCTCACGAGGGAAAAATCGCGTTTTATCGGTCCCCAAAACCCCATTTAATATAAGTATCAAAGCGTCACGCATATTTTATATATAAAAAAATTCACTGCGAAAAATCGACGATCTGCGGAGCCCCAAAACCCCATATATAGGGATACCAAAGGGTGTGAAACGTATCCTACTTATATAAAAAGTGTTCATTTTATAGTCAAAGGGGGGTGGGGGTGGGGGGGGTCTGAAGCCCAATTTGATATCATTATAGAAATCATGTGAATGCCAAGTATAATAAGTTAATCAAAGAAGAATAGAAGTAAAATTTGGTAGAATTAATATTGAAACCATTTCTTTTTTAGATAACCTGAAAAAAGGCTGACGCCAAAACCCTTCGGGTAAGCCAAAGACGAGGCAATTTTAATTGAATTGGGACGC
>ARYC01007442.1:0-26004 GCA_000711775.1 Oxytricha trifallax
ATTTAGAGGAGATAATGGTTATAATAATATAATTTATCAACCTATATATGACTATGAATAACTCAAGAGTCTCAATCTCCAAAAATAATCTTCGATAGATTTAATTATGTTAACTATTTAATTATTAAACTAATTATTTAATTAACTTAGGAGATTTATGATAAAAGTTTATAATGAATTTGTTTGATTCATTGCGGATGTTGATAGAACTGTCTTTTCGAGATAATTAAAAAGTTATTTTAAATCTTGCAAGATTTGTTGAATCAGTATAATTCATTTATTGTCTATTATTAAGTTTAAATAGTCGTTTTAACAGGATATATTCAATAATTAGCAGGAATAATATGTTAATCCTTCGATATATATTTAAAATATAAGCCTTATTAACTCTACTATATATTTATATTAGTCATTATCACAGTAATTATTGAGATTAAACTTTATCGAATTATGAGGTACTCTAGGAGATAATACCATAATTATTTGTATATTTATATTCAATTAAGAATTAACAACTGCTGATTCATTAAAACTTGTAGTTAATTAATAATAACATATATAATACTTATTACTAAAATATAATTCTAAATACAAGTAGAATTAAATATATTTTATTGCCAGATTATCCTCTTATTAATGTTATCAAACCAATTGCATCATATTTGCAAGGTTGTTAAGCAAGATATTTTAGTCTTGTTGTTGATGGTGAGTAGTTTGGTTTTATAGAGACAACTGAAGATGTTGGAGATGATGTTTATACTCTATTTTATGTCGTCGAGAAATAGCTGTCAGAATTAATGACAAGTCATCATGATATATGAATGCGGTTTTAACTCAATAAATTATTTAATTAATTATTTTTATACACTCTAAATACTATTATTAATTATTTAGTTGTCATTAAGTTGTAAATGTAAATCAATTTTAGTGAAAATAGCATTGTTGCTGTATTTGTAGATTCTTATATCCGCTTATTACCTCCAGATTAAAGTAGAGATGTCTAGACGTTAATAAATAAAAAATATCTTTCCATATATATATTTAGAAATGGTAAGAATGAATCAGTTGAGATAATTTATTCTTCAAAAATTTAGAAACAGATATTTATTGCATTACAATAAATATTTCAAGTTACAAGTTAAAGAGTAATACAAAAGAGTATGAAATTCACAATATTTAGTCTTAAACATTAACGGAATGAAGGATTGCTAACTATATTTTACTGGCTAATTAATAATTCTGACCAATTATAGTTATTACTTTTTTCTAGCTTATTTCTATTTGAAATCGCATTAAAAATTAGATAAAATTTATGTCGATTTGTTACTGATGAATAGACGTAAATAATTGGATAGCTTATGGATAAATAGTGAATTAAATAAAGTAGAATATCCAATCAAAACTAGAAATTTATCTAGATAGTATCTGAGATTATATTGGTCTAATGATCAGTCATACTCTTTTGTTTCAGTTTTACATTTATGGTTGTCTATATTCTATGAAGAATCATCAGCTTTTAAGCCAAATAATTTATAAGTATCTAGTGTTTTAACTAAATTTAGCACCATAAATAAATATTGATGCTTTATAGGCCATAGACACTTTTATTGTCGCTAGATTATTTATAGTTTATTATCTTGAAAGTATTTGCATGTTGGCTATATAAATATTAAAATCGTTTATATATAAATCCTTAAATACAACGAAAAACATATAATTAACACAAGAAAATATTCTTAATATTTTAAATAAGATTTGTGCTTTTAATTTAACACTTTTGCAGATTGATATATTAAAACATATAATTGTTTTCTGTTAAAACCCATTATTTATATTGAAATTTTTTTAATTTTATATTAAAATATTTTAATTTATTGTGAAATTTATAAATGAAAGTTGTTTTTAATAAACACTTAGTTTCATATATTCACATTTAAAAACTTGAGTAAATTATTAATAAATATCTAATATGAAATTAAAATCATTAAAATAAAATAATATATTAAAATACAAAAATATAAATAAATTTTAAATACTTATATAATTTTGATAGAAAAATAATTTTGTTTTTTTTCTCCAAGTTTCATAAATAAATATATATATATATATATATAAATAAAGATGTATATCAAATAATAATAAAATAAATGGGCGCAAGAAGTAAAAATAAAACTTCTAACTTGCGTCAATTATAAATATAATGAAATATATATCAAACAAATTTATTATAAATAATTATAAAAATATTATGAGAATGGCTTATTACAAATAAAAATGTATTTTAAGAATTAATATATGAATAATTTTGTATCTATTTTGACTAAATATAAAAAACAAATATTATAGATAATTTTTAAATAGAATGAATTTTTAAGAATATAATAAAAGGTAAGAATACTATTAAAAGTTTTTAAGATTTGTTCTTAGCTAAATTAAGAAATATATAGAAAAGTAAAAATTTGCAAAGAAATGAACATGGCCTAAAAAAAAAATTACTATTTAAAGGTGAAGTATTAATTAATATATTTATATTTAAAGCTTTTATAAATAATTGAATAATTCATAACTTTCTTGAGCCATCAGGACATTGAAAAGCAAAAGAGATATATTTACTCTATAAATTGATAACTTGTATTTTACAAATATTTTTAGCGATAAGATACATAGAACTTCGAAGGAGCTTATATGTGTTATCAAATATAATTTATGCAATTCTCATTAAATTTTATTTCAATCTTCCTTTTAATAATTAACTATGATTTTTAGAAACTTAGATCCTTCATATCTATGGTATCTTTGGGAGGTGAAATTTAATGATATTGAAATTGAGCTCGCCGTACCTTAATTGACCTTAGTGCTGGGTGACAAATCCATATTATTTTTATTATTTTTGAAAATATAATTTTGACCGAGACCTGACCCTCATTAAAAATGGTAAAATTCATACATAAATAAATTACTTTAAATTTATAAACTTATCTTACACAGAATACATACAACTATCAAGGAGCTTATATGTCTTATCAAATATAATTTATGCAATTCTCATTAAATTTTATTTCAATCTTCCTTTTAATAATTTACTATGATTTTTAGAAACTTATATCCTTCATATCTATGGTATCTTTGGGAGGTGAAATTTTATGATATTGAAATTGAGCTCGCCGTACCATAATTAACCTTATGCTGGGTGACAAATGCATATTATTTTTATTATTTTTGAAAATATAATTTTGACCGAGACCTGACCCTCATTAAAAATGGTAAAAAGCATATATAAATAAATTACTTTAAATTTATAAACTTATCTTACACAGAATACATACAACTATCAAGGAGCTTATATGTCTTATCAAATATAATTTATGCAATTCTCATTAAATTTTATTTCAATCTTCCTTTTAATAATTTACTATGATTTTTAGAAACTTATATCCTTCATATCTATGGTATCTTTGGGAGGTGAAATTTTATGATATTGAAATTGAGCTCGCCGTACCTTAATTGACCTTAGTGCTGGGTGACAAATGCATATTATTTTTATTATTTTTGAAAATATAATTTTGACCGAGACCTGACCCTCATTAAAAATGGTAAAATTCATATATAAATAAATTACTTTAAATTTATAAACTTATCTTACACAGAATACATACAACTTTCAAGGAGCTTATATGTCTTATCAAATATAATTTATGCAATTCTCATTAAATTTTATTTCAATCTTCCTTTTAATAATTTACTATGATTTTTAGAAACTTATATCCTTCATATCTATGGTATCTTTGGGAGGTGAAATTTTATGATATTGAAATTGAGCTCGCCGTACCTTAATTGACCTTAGTGCTGGGTGACAAATGCATATTATTTTTATTATTTTTGAAAATATAATTTTGACCGAGACCTGACCCTCATTAAAAATGGTAAAATTCATATATAAATAAATTACTTTAAATTTATAAACTTATCTTACACAGAATACATACAACTATCAAGGAGCTTATATGTCTTATCAAATATAATTTATGCAATTCTCATTAAATTTTATTTCAATCTTCCTTTTAATAATTTACTATGATTTTTAGAAACTGAGATCCTTCATATCTATGGTATCTTTGGGAGGTGAAATTTTATGATATTGAAATTGAGCTCGCCGTACCTTAATTGACCTTAGTGCTGGGTGACAAATGCATATTATTTTTATTATTTTTGAAAATATAATTTTGACCGAGACCTGACCCTCATTAAAAATGGTAAAATTCATATATAAATAATTACTTTAAATTTATAAACTTATCTTACACAGAATACATACAACTATCAAGGAGCTTATATGTCTTATCAAATATAATTTATGCAATTCTCATTAAATTTTATTTCAATCTTCCTTTTAATAATTAACTATGATTTTTAGAAACTTAGATCCTTCATATCTATGGTATCTTTGGGAGGTGAAATATTATGATATTGAAATTGAACTCGCCGTACCATAATTGACCTTAGTACTGGGTGACAAATACATATTATTTTTATTATTTTTGAAAATATAATTTTGACCGAGACCTGACCCTCATTAAAAATGGTAAAATTCATATATAAATAAAATACTTTAAATTTATAAACTTATCTTACACAGAATACATAAAACTATCAAGGAGCTTATATGTCTTATCAAATATAATTTATGCAATTCTCATTAAATTTTATTTCAATCTTCCTTTTAATAATTAACTATGATTTTTAGAAACTTAGATCCTTCATATCTATGGTATCTTTGGGAGGTGAAATATTATGATATTGAAATTGAACTCGCCGTACCATAATTGACCTTAGTACTGGGTGACAAATACATATTATTTTTATTATTTTTGAAAATATAATTTTGACCGAGACCTGACCCTCATTAAAAATGGTAAAATGCATATAAATAAAATATTTTAAATTTATAAACTTATCTTACACAGAATACATAAAACTTTCAAGGAGCTTATATGTCTTATCAAATATAATTTATGCAATTCTCATTAAATTTTATTTCAATCTTCCTTTTAATAATTTACTATGATTTTTAGAAACTTATATCCTTCATATCTATGGTATCTTTGGGAGGTGAAATTTTATGATATTGAAATTGAGCTCGCCGTACCTTAATTGACCTTAGTGCTGGGTGACAAATGCATATTATTTTTATTATTTTTGAAAATATAATTTTGACCGAGACCTGACCCTCATTAAAAATGGTAAAATTCATATATAAATAAATTACTTTAAATTTATAAACTTATCTTACACAGAATACATACAAGTATCAAGGACTTATATGTCTTATCAAATATAATTTATGCAATTATCATTAAATATTATCTCAAAATTCCTTTTAATAATTTACTATGATTTTTAGAAACTTAGATCCTTCATATCTATGGTATCTTTGGGAGGTGAAATTTTATGATATTGAAATTGAGCTCGCCGTACCATAATTAACCTTATGCTGGGTGACAAATGCATATTATTTTTATTATTTTTGAAAATATAATTTTGACCGAGACCTGACCCTCATTAAAAATGGTAAAAAGCATATATAAATAAATTACTTTAAATTTATAAACTTATCTTACACAGAATACATACAACTATCAAGGAGCTTATATGTCTTATCAAATATAATTTATGCAATTCTCATTAAATTTTATTTCAATCTTCCTTTTAATAATTTACTATGATTTTTAGAAACTCAAATCTTCATATCTAGGGTATCTTTGGAAGGAGAAATTTAATGATATTGAAATTGAACTCGCCGCACCTTAATTGACCTTAGTGCTGGGTGACCAAGACATATTATTTTTATTATTTTTGAAAATATAATTTTGACCGAGACCTGACCCTCATAAAAAAAGGGAAAATTCATATATAAATAAATTACTTTAAATTTATAAACTTATCTTACACAGAATACATACAACTATCAAGGAGCTTATATGTCTTATCAAATATAATTTATGCAATTCTCATTAAATTTTATTTCAATCTTCCTTTTAATAATAAACTATGATTTTTAGAAACTGAGATCCTTCATATCTATGGTATCTTTGGGAGGTGAAATTTTATGATATTGAAATTGAGCTCGCCGTACCTTAATTGACCTTAGTGCTGTGTGACCAATGCATATTATTTTTATTATTTTTTAAAATATAATTTTGACCGAGACCTGACCCTCATTAAAAATGGTAAAATTCATATATAAATAAATTACTTTAAATTTATAAACTTATCTTACACAGAATACATACAGCTATCAAGGAGCTTATATGTCTTATCAAATATAATTTATGCAATTCTCATTAAATTTTATTTCAATCTTCCTTTTAATAATTTACTATGATTTTTAGAAACTGAGATCCTTCATATCTATGGTATCTTTGGGAGGTGAAATTTTATGATATTGAAATTGAGCTCGCCGTACCTTAATTGACCTTAGTGCTGTGTGACCAATGCATATTATTTTTATTATTTTTTAAAATATAATTTTGACCGAGACCTGACCCTCATTAAAAATGGTAAAATTCATATATAAATAAATTACTTTAAATTTATAAACTTATCTTACACAGAATACATACAGCTATCAAGGAGCTTATATGTCTTATCAAATATAATTTATGCAATTCTCATTAAATTTTATTTCAATCTTCCTTTTAATAATTAACTATGATTTTTAGAAACTGAGATCCTTCATATCTATGGTATCTTTGGGAGGTGAAATTTTATGATATTGAAATTGAGCTCGCCGTACCTTAATTGACCTTAGTGCTGGGTGACCAATGCATATTATTTTTATTATTTTTGAAAATATAATTTTGACCGAGACCTGACCCTCATTAAAAATGGTAAAATTCATATATATATAAATTACTTTAAATTTATAAACTTATCTTACACAGAATACATACAACTATCAAGGAGCTTATATGTCTTATCAAATATAATTTATGGAATTCTCAATATTTCACACTCGACAAAATTATCTCAAAATTCCTTTTAATATAAGTCTATGATTTTTAGAAACTGAGATCCTTCATATCTATGGTATCTTTGGGAGGTGAAATTTTATGATATTGAAATTGAGCTCGCCGTACCTTAATTGACCTTAGTGCTGTGTGACCAATGCATATTATTTTTATTATTTTTTAAAATATAATTTTGACCGAGACCTGACCCTCATTAAAAATGGTAAAATTCATATATAAATAAATTACTTTAAATTTATAAACTTATCTTACACAGAATACATACAGCTATCAAGGAGCTTATATGTCTTATCAAATATAATTTATGCAATTCTCATTAAATTTTATTTCAATCTTCCTTTTAATAATTTACTATGATTTTTAGAAACTGAGATCCTTCATATCTATGGTATCTTTGGGAGGTGAAATTTTATGATATTGAAATTGAGCTCGCCGTACCTTAATTGACCTTAGTGCTGTGTGACCAATGCATATTATTTTTATTATTTTTGAAAATATAATTTTGACCGAGACCTGACCCTCATTAAAAATGGTAAAATGCATATATAATTAAAATATTTTAAATTTATAAACTTATCTTACACAGAATACATAAAACTTTCAAGGAGCTTATATGTGTTATTAAATATAATTTATGGAATTCTCATTAAATTTTATTTCAATCTTCCTTTTAATAATTAACTATGAATTTTAGAAACTGAGATCCTTCATATCTATGGTATCTTTGGGAGGTGAAATTTTATGATATTGAAATTGAGCTCGCCGTACCTTAATTGACCTTAGTGCTGTGTGACCAATGCATATTATTTTTTATTATTTTTGAAAATATAATTTTGACCGAGACCTGACCCTCATTAAAAATGGTAAAATGCATATATAATTAAAATATTTTAAATTTATAAACTTATCTTACACAGAATACATAAAACTTTCAAGGAGCTTATATGTGTTATTAAATATAATTTATGGAATTCTCATTAAATTTTATTTCAATCTTCCTTTTAATAATTAACTATGAATTTTAGAAACTGAGATCCTTCATATCTATGGTATCTTTGGGAGGTGAAATTTTATGATATTGAAATTGAGCTCGCCGTACCTTAATTGACCTTAGTGCTGTGTGACCAATGCATATTATTTTATTATTTTTGAAAATATAATTTTGACCGAGACCTGACCCTCATTAAAAATGGTAAAATGCATATATAATTAAAATATTTTAAATTTATAAACTTATCTTACACAGAATACATAAAACTTTCAAGGAGCTTATATGTGTTATTAAATATAATTTATGGAATTCTCATTAAATTTTATTTCAATCTTCCTTTTAATAATTAACTATGAATTTTAGAAACTGAGATCCTTCATATCTATGGTATCTTTGGGAGGTGAAATTTTTTGATATTGAAATTGAGCTCGCCGTACTATAATTAAACCTTATGCTTGGTGACCAATGCATATTATTTTTATTATTTTTGAAAATATAATTTTGACCGAGACCTGACCCTCATTAAAAATGGTAAAAAGCATATATAAATAAATTATTTTAAATTTATAAACTTATCTTACACAGAATACATACAACTTTCAAGGAGCTTATATGTCTTATCAAATATAATTTATGCAATTCTCATTAAATTTTATTTCAATCTTCCTTTTAATAATTTACTATGATTTTTAGAAACTTATATCCTTCATATCTATGGTATCTTTGGGAGGTGAAATTTTATGATATTGAAATTGAGCTCGCCGTACCTTAATTGACCTTAGTGCTGGGTGACAAATGCATATTATTTTTATTATTTTTGAAAATATAATTTTGACCGAGACCTGACCCTCATTAAAAATGGTAAAATTCATATAAATAAATTATTTTAAATTTATAAACTTATCTTACACAGAATACATACAACTTTCAAGGAGCTTATATGTCTTATCAAATATAATTTATGCAATTCTCATTAAATTTTATTTCAATCTTCCTTTTAATAATTTACTATGATTTTTAGAAACTTATATCCTTCATATCTATGGTATCTTTGGGAGGTGAAATTTTATGATATTGAAATTGAGCTCGCCGTACCTTAATTGACCTTAGTGCTGGGTGACAAATGCATATTATTTTTATTATTTTTGAAAATATAATTTTGACCGAGACCTGACCCTCATTAAAATGGTAAAATGCATATATAATTAAAATATTTTAAATTTATAAACTTATCTTACACAGAATACATAAAACTTTCAAGGAGCTTATATGTGTTATTAAATATAATTTATGGAATTCTCATTAAATTTTATTTCAATCTTCCTTTTAATAATTAACTATGAATTTTAGAAACTGAGATCCTTCATATCTATGGTATCTTTGGGAGGTGAAATTTTATGATATTGAAATTGAGCTCGCCGTACCTTAATTGACCTTAGTGCTGTGTGACCAATGCATATTATTTTTATTATTTTTTAAAATATAATTTTGACCGAGACCTGACCCTCATTAAAAATGGTAAAATTCATATATAAATAAATTACTTTAAATTTATAAACTTATCTTACACAGAATACATACAGCTATCAAGGAGCTTATATGTCTTATCAAATATAATTTATGCAATTCTCATTAAATTTTATTTCAATCTTCCTTTTAATAATTTACTATGATTTTTAGAAACTGAGATCCTTCATATCTATGGTATCTTTGGGAGGTGAAATTTTATGATATTGAAATTGAGCTCGCCGTACCTTAATTGACCTTAGTGCTGGGTGACAAATGCATATTATTTTTATTATTTTTGAAAATATAATTTTGACCGAGACCTGACCCTCATTAAAAATGGTAAAATTCATATATAAATAAAATACTTTAAATTTATAAACTTATCTTACACAGAATACATAAAACTATCAAGGAGCTTATATGTCTTATCAAATATAATTTATGCAATTCTCATTAAATTTTATTTCAATCTTCCTTTTAATAATTAACTATGAATTTTAGAAACTGAGATCCTTCATATCTATGGTATCTTTGGGAGGTGAAATTTTATGATATTGAAATTGAGCTCGCCGTACCTTAATTGACCTTAGTGCTGTGTGACCAATACATATTATTTTTATTATTTTTGAAAATATAATTTTGACCGAGACCTGACCCTCATTAAAAATCGTAAAATTCATATATAAATAAAGAACTTGAAATTTATAAAATTATTAACACAGATACATACAACTTCAAGGAGCTTATATGTCTTATCAAATATAATTTATGCAATTCTCATTAAATTTTATTTCAATCTTCCTTTTAATAATTAACTATGATTTTTAGAAACTGAGATCCTTCATATCTATGGTATCTTTGGGAGGTGAAATTTTATGATATTGAAATTGAGCTCGCCGTACCTTAATTGACCTTAGTGCTGGGTGACAAATGCATATTATTTTTATTATTTTTGAAAATATAATTTTGACCGAGACCTGACCCTCATTAAAAATGGTAAAATTCATATATAAATAAAATACTTTAAATTTATAAACTTATCTTACACAGAATACATAAAACTATCAAGGAGCTTATATGTCTTATCAAATATAATTTATGCAATTCTCATTAAATTTTATTTCAATCTTCCTTTTAATAATAAACTATGAATTTTAGAAACTGAGATCCTTCATATCTATGGTATCTTTGGGAGGTGAAATTTTATGATATTGAAATTGAGCTCGCCGTACCTTAATTGACCTTAGTGCTGTGTGACCAATGCATATTATTTTTATTATTTTTGAAAATATAATTTTGACCGAGACCTGACCCTCATTAAAAATGGTAAAATGCATATATAAATAAAATACTTTAAATTTATAAACTTATCTTACACAGAATACATAAAACTTTCAAGGAGCTTATATGTCTTATCAAATATAATTTATGCAATTATCATTAAATATTATCTCAAAATTCCTTTTAATAATTAACTATGAATTTTAGAAACTGAGATCCTTCATATCTATGGTATCTTTGGGAGGTGAAATTTTATGATATTGAAATTGAGCTCGCCGTACCTTAATTGACCTTAGTGCTGGGTGACCAATCCATATTATTTTTATTATTTTTGAAAATATAATTTTGACCGAGACCTGACCCTCATTAAAAATGGTAAAATGCATACATAAATAAAATACTTTAAATTTATAAACTTATCTTACACAGAATACATAAAACTTTCAAGGAGCTTATATGTCTTATCAAATATAATTTATGCAATTCTCATTAAATTTTATTTCAATCTTCCTTTTAATAATAAACTATGATTTTTAGAAACTGAGATCCTTCATATCTATGGTATCTTTGGGAGGTGAAATTTTATGATATTGAAATTGAGCTCGCCGTACCTTAATTGACCTTAGTGCTGGGTGACAAATGCATATTATTTTTATTATTTTTGAAAATATAATTTTGACCGAGACCTGACCCTCATTAAAAATGGTAAAATTCATATATAATAAAATACTTTAAATTTATAAACTTATCTTACACAGAATACATAAAACTATCAAGGAGCTTATATGTCTTATCAAATATAATTTATGCAATTCTCATTAAATTTTATTTCAATCTTCCTTTTAATAATAAACTATGATTTTTAGAAACTGAGATCCTTCATATCTATGGTATCTTTGGGAGGTGAAATTTTATGATATTGAAATTGAGCTCGCCGTACCTTAATTGACCTTAGTGCTGTGTGACCAATGCATATTATTTTTATTATTTTTTAAAATATAATTTTGACCGAGACCTGACCCTCATTAAAAATGGTAAAATTCATATATAAATAAATCTTGAAATTTCAAAATAATCTTACACAAAATACATACAACTTCAAGGAGCTTATATGTCTTTATAATTTGCATTCATTAAATTTTATTTCAATCTTCCTTTTAATAATTTACTATGATTTTTAGAAACTTATATCCTTCATATCTATGGTATCTTTGGGAGGTGAAATTTTATGATATTGAAATTGAGCTCGCCGTACCTTAATTGACCTTAGTGCTGGGTGACAAATGCATATTATTTTTATTATTTTTGAAAATATAATTTTGACCGAGACCTGACCCTCATTAAAAATGGTAAAATTCATATATAAATAAATTATTTTAAATTTATAAACTTATCTTACATAGAATACATACAACTTTCAAGGAGCTTATATGTGTTATCAAAATATAATTTATGGAATTCTCATTAAATTTTATATGAATCTTCCTTTTAATAATTAACTATGATTTTAGGAACTTCGATCCTTCCTATCTATGGAATCTTTGGGAGGTGAAATTTCTTGATATTGAAAATGTAGCTCGCCGTACCTTAATTGACCTTAGTGCAGGGTGACCAATGCATATTATTTATTATTTTTGAAAATATAATTTTGACCGAGACCTGACCCTCATTAAAAATGGTAAAATGCATATATAATTAAAATATTTTAAATTTATAAACTTATCTTACACAGAATACATAAAACTTTCAAGGAGCTTATATGTGTTATTAAATATAATTTATGGAATTCTCATTAAATTTTATTTCAATCTTCCTTTTAATAATTAACTATGAATTTTAAGAAACTGAGATCCTTCATATCTATGGTATCTTTGGGAGGTGAAATTTTATGATATTGAAATTGAGCTCGCCGTACCTTAATTGACCTTAGTGCTGTGTGACCAATGCATATTATTTTTATTATTTTTTAAAATATAATTTTGACCGAGACCTGACCCTCATTAAAAATGGTAAAATTCATATATAAAATAAATTACTTTAAATTTATAAACTTATCTTACACAGAATACATACAACTTTCAAGGAGCTTATATGTCTTATCAAATATAATTTATGCAATTCTCATTAAATTTTATTTCAATCTTCCTTTTAATAATTTACTATGATTTTTAGAAACTTATATCCTTCATATCTATGGTATCTTTGGGAGGTGAAATTTTATGATATTGAAATTGAGCTCGCCGTACCTTAATTGACCTTAGTGCTGGGTGACAAATGCATATTATTTTTATTATTTTTGAAAATATAATTTTGACCGAGACCTGACCCTCATTAAAAATGGTAATTCATATATAAATAAATTACTTTAAATTTATAAACTTATCTTACACAGAATACATACAGCTATCAAGGAGCTTATATGTCTTATCAAATATAATTTATGCAATTCTCATTAAATTTTATTTCAATCTTCCTTTTAATAATTAACTATGATTTTTAGGAACTTCGATCCTTCATATCTATGGTATTTTTGGGAGGTGAAATATTTTGATATTGAAATTGAACTCGCCGTACCATAATTGACCTTAGTACTGGGTGACCAATACATATTATTTTTATTATTTTTGAAAATATAATTTTGACCGAGACCTGACCCTCATTAAAAATCGTAAAATTCATCTATAAAATTAAGAACTTGAATTTTATAAATATTATTAGCATCAGATACATAGAACTTCGAAGGAGCTTATATGTGTTATTAAATATATTTTATGCAATTCTCATTATTTCACACTCGACCATTTTATTTCAATCTTCCTTTTAATAATTAACTATGATTTTTAGGAACTTCGATCCTTCATATCTATGGTATTTTTGGGAGGTGAAAATTTTATGATATTGAAATTGAACTCTCCGCCCCTTAATTGACCCTAGTACTGGGTGACCAAGACTTTTTATTTTTATTGTTTTTGAAAATATATTTTTGCGCTAGACATGACCCTCCTAAAATAAGGTAAAATTCATATTTAAATTAATTACTTTAAATTTATAAACTTATCTTACACAGAATACATACAACTTTCAAGGAGCTTATATGTCTTATCAAATATAATTTATGCAATTCTCATTAAATTTTATTTCAATCTTCCTTTTAATAATTTACTATGATTTTTAGAAACTTATATCCTTCATATCTATGGTATCTTTGGGAGGTGAAATTTTATGATATTGAAATTGAGCTCGCCGTACCTTAATTGACCTTAGTGCTGGGTGACAAATGCATATTATTTTTATTATTTTTGAAAATATAATTTTGACCGAGACCTGACCCTCATTAAAAATGGTAAAATTCATATATAATAAATTATTTTAAATTTATAAACTTATCTTACATAGAATACATACAACTTTCAAGGAGCTTATATTCTTATCAAATATAATTTATGCAATTCTCATTAAATTTTATTTCAATCTTCCTTTTAATAATTTACTATGATTTTTAGAAACTTATATCCTTCATATCTATGGTATCTTTGGGAGGTGAAATTTTATGATATTGAAATTGAGCTCGCCGTACCTTAATTGACCTTAGTGCTGGGTGACAAATGCATATTATTTTTATTATTTTTGAAAATATAATTTTGACCGAGACCTGACCCTCATTAAAAATGGTAAAATTCATATATAAATAAATTACTTTAAATTTATAAACTTATCTTACACAGAATACATACAGCTATCAAGGAGCTTATATGTCTTATCAAATATAATTTATGCAATTCTCATTAAATTTTATTTCAATCTTCCTTTTAATAATAAACTATGATTTTTAGAAACTGAGATCCTTCATATCTATGGTATCTTTGGGAGGTGAAATTTTATGATATTGAAATTGAGCTCGCCGTACCTTAATTGACCTTAGTGCTGTGTGACCAATGCATATTATTTTTATTATTTTTTAAAATATAATTTTGACCGAGACCTGACCCTCATTAAAAATGGTAAAATTCATATATAAATAAATTACTTTAAATTTATAAACTTATCTTACACAGAATACATACAGCTATCAAGGAGCTTATATGTCTTATCAAATATAATTTATGCAATTCTCATTAAATTTTATTTCAATCTTCCTTTTAATAATAAACTATGATTTTTAGAAACTGAGATCCTTCATATCTATGGTATCTTTGGGAGGTGAAATTTTATGATATTGAAATTGAGCTCGCCGTACCTTAATTGACCTTAGTGCTGTGTGACCAATGCATATTATTTTTATTATTTTTGAAAATATAATTTTGACCGAGACCTGACCCTCATTAAAAATGGTAAAATGCATATATAATTAAAATATTTTAAATTTATAAACTTATCTTACACAGAATACATAAAACTTTCAAGGAGCTTATATGTGTTATTAAATATAATTTATGGAATTCTCATTAAATTTTATTTCAATCTTCCTTTTAATAATTAACTATGAATTTTAGAAACTGAGATCCTTCATATCTATGGTATCTTTGGGAGGTGAAATTTTATGATATTGAAATTGAGCTCGCCGTACCTTAATTGACCTTAGTGCTGTGTGACCAATGCATATTATTTTTATTATTTTTTAAAATATAATTTTGACCGAGACCTGACCCTCATTAAAAATGGTAAAATTCATATATAAATAAATTACTTTAAATTTATAAACTTATCTTACACAGAATACATACAGCTATCAAGGAGCTTATATGTCTTATCAAATATAATTTATGCAATTCTCATTAAATTTTATTTCAATCTTCCTTTTAATAATAAACTATGATTTTTAGAAACTGAGATCCTTCATATCTATGGTATCTTTGGGAGGTGAAATTTTATGATATTGAAATTGAACTCTCCGCCCCTTAATTGACCCTAGTACTGGGTGACCAAGACTTTTTATTTTTATTGTTTTTGAAAATATATTTTTGCGCTAGACATGACCCTCCTAAAATAAGGTAAAATTCATATTTAAATTAATTACTTTAAATTTATAAACTTATCTTACACAGAATACATACAACTTTCAAGGAGCTTATATGTCTTATTAAATATAATTTATGCAATTCTCATTATTTCACACTCGAGAATTTTATTTCAATTTTCCTTTTAATAATTAACTATGATTTTTAGGAACTTCGATCCTTCATATCTATGGTATCTTTGGGAGGTGAAATTTATTGATATTGAAATTGAGCTCGCCGTACCTTAATTGACCTTAGTGCTGGGGACCAATCCATATTATTTTTATTATTATTTTTGAAAATATAATTTTGACCGAGACCTGACCCTCATTAAAAATGGTAAAATGCATATATAATTAAAATATTTTAAATTTATAAACTTATCTTACACAGAATACATAAAACTTTCAAGGAGCTTATATGTGTTATTAAATATAATTTATGGAATTCTCATTAAATTTTATTTCAATCTTCCTTTTAATAATTAACTATGAATTTTAGAAACTGAGATCCTTCATATCTATGGTATCTTTGGGAGGTGAAATTTTATGATATTGAAATTGAGCTCGCCGTACCTTAATTGACCTTAGTGCTGGGTGACAAATGCATATTATTTTTATTATTTTTGAAAATATAATTTTGACCGAGACCTGACCCTCATTAAAAATGGTAAAATTCATATATAAATAAAATACTTTAAATTTATAAACTTATCTTACACAGAATACATAAAACTATCAAGGAGCTTATATGTCTTATCAAATATAATTTATGCAATTCTCATTAAATTTTATTTCAATCTTCCTTTTAATAATTAACTGATTTTTAGAAACTGAGATCCTTCATATCTATGGTATCTTTGGGAGGTGAAATTTTATGATATTGAAATTGAGCTCGCCGTACCTTAATTGACCTTAGTGCTGGGTGACAAATGCATATTATTTTTATTATTTTTGAAAATATAATTTTGACCGAGACCTGACCCTCATTAAAAATGGTAAAATGCATATATAAATAAATATTTTAAATTTATAAACTTATCTTACACAGAATACATAAAACTTTCAAGGAGCTTATATGTGTTATTAAATATAATTTATGGAATTCTCATTAAATTTTATTTCAATCTTCCTTTTAATAATTAACTATGAATTTTAGAAACTGAGATCCTTCATATCTATGGTATCTTTGGGAGGTGAAATTTTATGATATTGAAATTGAGCTCGCCGTACCTTAATTGACCTTAGTGCTGTGTGACCAATGCATATTATTTTTATTATTTTTGAAAATATAATTTTGACCGAGACCTGACCCTCATTAAAAATGGTAAAATGCATATATAAATAAAATACTTTAAATTTATAAACTTATCTTACACAGAATACATAAAACTATCAAGGAGCTTATATGTCTTATCAAATATAATTTATGCAATTCTCATTAAATTTTATTTCAATCTTCCTTTTAATAATAAACTATGAATTTTAGAAACTGAGATCCTTCATATCTATGGTATCTTTGGGAGGTGAAATTTTATGATATTGAAATTGAGCTCGCCGTACCTTAATTGACCTTAGTGCTGTGTGACCAATGCATATTATTTTATTATTTTTGAAAATATAATTTTGACCGAGACCTGACCCTCATTAAAAATGGTAAAATGCATATATAAATAAAATACTTTAAATTTATAAACTTATCTTACACAGAATACATAAAACTATCAAGGAGCTTATATGTCTTATCAAATATAATTTATGCAATTCTCATTAAATTTTATTTCAATCTTCCTTTTAATAATTAACTATGAATTTTAGAAACTGAGATCCTTCATATCTATGGTATCTTTGGGAGGTGAAATATTATGATATTGAAATTGAACTCGCCGTACCATAATTGACCTTAGTACTGGGTGACCAATACATATTATTTTTATTATTTTTGAAAATATAATTTTGACCGAGACCTGACCCTCATTAAAAATGGTAATTCATATATAAATAAATTACTTTAAATTTATAAACTTATCTTACACAGAATACATACAGCTATCAAGGAGCTTATATGTCTTATCAAATATAATTTATGCAATTCTCATTAAATTTTATTTCAATCTTCCTTTTAATAATTAACTATGATTTTTAGAAACTGAGATCCTTCATATCTATGGTATCTTTGGGAGGTGAAATATTATGATATTGAAATTGAACTCGCCGTACCATAATTGACCTTAGTACTGGGTGACCAATACATATTATTTTTATTATTTTTGAAAATATAATTTTGACCGAGACCTGACCCTCATTAAAAATGGTAAAATGCATATATAAATAAAATACTTTAAATTTATAAACTTATCTTACACAGAATACATAAAACTATCAAGGAGCTTATATGTCTTATCAAATATAATTTATGCAATTCTCATTAAATTTTATTTCAATCTTCCTTTTAATAATTAACTATGAATTTTAGAAACTGAGATCCTTCATATCTATGGTATCTTTGGGAGGTGAAATTTTATGATATTGAAATTGAGCTCGCCGTACCTTAATTGACCTTAGTGCTGGGTGACAAATCCATATTATTTTTATTATTTTTGAAAATATAATTTTGACCGAGACCTGACCCTCATTAAAAATGGTAAAATTCATACATAATAAATTACTTTAAATTTATAAACTTATCTTACACAGAATACATACAACTTTCAAGGAGCTTATATGTCTTATCAAATATAATTTATGCAATTCTCATTAAATTTTATTTCAATCTTCCTTTTAATAATTTACTATGATTTTTAGAAACTTATATCCTTCATATCTATGGTATCTTTGGGAGGTGAAATTTTATGATATTGAAATTGAGCTCGCCGTACCTTAATTGACCTTAGTGCTGGGTGACAAATGCATATTATTTTTATTATTTTTGAAAATATAATTTTGACCGAGACCTGACCCTCATTAAAAATGGTAAAATTCATATATAAATAAAATACTTTAAATTTATAAACTTATCTTACACAGAATACATAAAACTATCAAGGAGCTTATATGTCTTATCAAATATAATTTATGCAATTCTCATTAAATTTTATTTCAATCTTCCTTTTAATAATAAACTATGATTTTTAGAAACTGAGATCCTTCATATCTATGGTATCTTTGGGAGGTGAAATTTTATGATATTGAAATTGAGCTCGCCGTACCTTAATTGACCTTAGTGCTGGGTGACAAATGCATATTATTTTTATTATTTTTGAAAATATAATTTTGACCGAGACCTGACCCTCATTAAAAATGGTAAAATTCATATATAATAAATTACTTTAAATTTATAAACTTATCTTACACAGAATACATACAACTATCAAGGAGCTTATATGTCTTATCAAATATAATTTATGCAATTCTCATTAAATTTTATTTCAATCTTCCTTTTAATAATAAACTATGATTTTTAGAAACTGAGATCCTTCATATCTATGGTATCTTTGGGAGGTGAAATTTTATGATATTGAAATTGAGCTCGCCGTACCTTAATTGACCTTAGTGCTGGGTGACAAATGCATATTATTTTTATTATTTTTGAAAATATAATTTTGACCGAGACCTGACCCTCATTAAAAATGGTAAAATTCATATATAAATAAATACTTTAAATTTATAAACTTATCTTACACAGAATACATACAACTATCAAGGAGCTTATATGTCTTATCAAATATAATTTATGCAATTCTCATTAAATTTTATTTCAATCTTCCTTTTAATAATAAACTATGATTTTTAGAAACTGAGATCCTTCATATCTATGGTATCTTTGGGAGGTGAAATTTTATGATATTGAAATTGAGCTCGCCGTACCTTAATTGACCTTAGTGCTGGGTGACAAATGCATATTATTTTTATTATTTTTGAAAATATAATTTTGACCGAGACCTGACCCTCATTAAAAATGGTAAAATTCATATATAATAAATTACTTTAAATTTATAAACTTATCTTACACAGAATACATACAACTTTCAAGGAGCTTATATGTCTTATCAAATATAATTTATGCAATTCTCATTAAATTTTATTTCAATCTTCCTTTTAATAATTTACTATGATTTTTAGAAACTTATATCCTTCATATCTATGGTATCTTTGGGAGGTGAAATTTTATGATATTGAAATTGAGCTCGCCGTACCTTAATTGACCTTAGTGCTGGGTGACAAATGCATATTATTTTTATTATTTTTGAAAATATAATTTTGACCGAGACCTGACCCTCATTAAAAATGGTAAAATTCATATATAAATAAATTACTTTAAATTTATAAACTTATCTTACACAGAATACATACAGCTATCAAGGAGCTTATATGTCTTATCAAATATAATTTATGCAATTCTCATTAAATTTTATTTCAATCTTCCTTTTAATAATAAACTATGATTTTTAGAAACTGAGATCCTTCATATCTATGGTATCTTTGGGAGGTGAAATTTTATGATATTGAAATTGAGCTCGCCGTACCTTAATTGACCTTAGTGCTGTGTGACCAATGCATATTATTTTTATTATTTTTTAAAATATAATTTTGACCGAGACCTGACCCTCATTAAAAATGGTAAAATTCATATATAAATAAATTCTTTAAATTTATAAACTTATCTTACACAGAATACATACAACTATCAAGGAGCTTATATGTCTTATCAAATATAATTTATGCAATTCTCATTAAATTTTATTTCAATCTTCCTTTTAATAATAAACTATGATTTTTAGAAACTGAGATCCTTCATATCTATGGTATCTTTGGGAGGTGAAATTTTATGATATTGAAATTGAGCTCGCCGTACCTTAATTGACCTTAGTGCTGGGTGACAAATGCATATTATTTTTATTATTTTTGAAAATATAATTTTGACCGAGACCTGACCCTCATTAAAAATGGTAAAATTCATATATAAATAAATTACTTTAAATTTATAAACTTATCTTACACAGAATACATACAGCTATCAAGGAGCTTATATGTCTTATCAAATATAATTTATGCAATTCTCATTAAATTTTATTTCAATCTTCCTTTTAATAATAAACTATGATTTTTAGAAACTGAGATCCTTCATATCTATGGTATCTTTGGGAGGTGAAATATTATGATATTGAAATTGAACTCGCCGTACCATAATTGACCTTAGTACTGGGTGACCAATACATATTATTTTTATTATTTTTGAAAATATAATTTTGACCGAGACCTGACCCTCATTAAAAATGGTAAAATTCATATATAAATAAATTACTTTAAATTTATAAACTTATCTTACACAGAATACATACAGCTATCAAGGAGCTTATATGTCTTATCAAATATAATTTATGCAATTCTCATTAAATTTTATTTCAATCTTCCTTTTAATAAAACTATGATTTTTAGAAACTGAGATCCTTCATATCTATGGTATCTTTGGGAGGTGAAATATTATGATATTGAAATTGAACTCGCCGTACCATAATTGACCTTAGTACTGGGTGACCAATACATATTATTTTTATTATTTTTGAAAATATAATTTTGACCGAGACCTGACCCTCATTAAAAATGGTAAAATTCATATATAAATAAATTACTTTAAATTTATAAACTTATCTTACACAGAATACATACAACTATCAAGGAGCTTATATGTCTTATCAAATATAATTTATGCAATTATCATTAAATATTATCTCAAAATTCCTTTTAATAATAAACTATGATTTTTAGAAACTGAGATCCTTCATATCTATGGTATCTTTGGGAGGTGAAATTTTATGATATTGAAATTGAAGCGCCGTACCTTAATTGACCTTAGTGCTGGGTGACCAATCCATATTATTTTTATTATTTTTGAAAATATAATTTTGACCGAGACCTGACCCTCATTAAAAATGGTAAAATTCATATATAAATAAATTACTTTAAATTTATAAACTTATCTTACACAGAATACATACAACTTTCAAGGAGCTTATATGTCTTATCAAATATAATTTATGCAATTATCATTAAATATTATCTCAAAATTCCTTTTAATAATTTACTATGATTTTTAGAAACTTAGATCCTTCATATCTATGGTATCTTTGGGAGGTGAAATTTTATGATATTGAAATTGAGCTCGCCGTACCATAATTAACCTTATGCTGGGTGACAAATGCATATTATTTTTATTATTTTTGAAAATATAATTTTGACCGAGACCTGACCCTCATTAAAAATGGTAAAAAGCATATATAAATAAATTACTTTAAATTTATAAACTTATCTTACACAGAATACATACAACTATCAAGGAGCTTATATGTCTTATCAAATATAATTTATGCAATTCTCATTAAATTTTATTTCAATCTTCCTTTTAATAATTTACTATGATTTTTAGAAACTTATATCCTTCATATCTATGGTATCTTTGGGAGGTGAAATTTTATGATATTGAAATTGAGCTCGCCGTACCTTAATTGACCTTAGTGCTGGGTGACAAATGCATATTATTTTTATTATTTTTGAAAATATAATTTTGACCGAGACCTGACCCTCATTAAAAATGGTAAAATTCATATATAAATAAATTACTTTAAATTTATAAACTTATCTTACACAGAATACATACAACTATCAAGGAGCTTATATGTCTTATCAAATATAATTTATGCAATTCTCATTAAATTTTATTTCAATCTTCCTTTTAATAATTTACTATGATTTTTAGAAACTGAGATCCTTCATATCTATGGTATCTTTGGGAGGTGAAATTTTATGATATTGAAATTGAGCTCGCCGTACCTTAATTGACCTTAGTGCTGGGTGACAAATGCATATTATTTTATTATTTTTGAAAATATAATTTTGACCGAGACCTGACCCTCATTAAAAATGGTAAAATGCATATATAAATAAAATACTTTAAATTTATAAACTTATCTTACACAGAATACATAAAACTTTCAAGGAGCTTATATGTCTTTCAAATATAATTTATGCAATTCTCATTAAATTTTATTTCAATCTTCCTTTTAATAATTTACTATGATTTTTAGAAACTTATATCCTTCATATCTATGGTATCTTTGGGAGGTGAAATTTTATGATATTGAAATTGAGCTCGCCGTACCTTAATTGACCTTAGTGCTGGGTGACAAATGCATATTATTTTTATTATTTTTGAAAATATAATTTTGACCGAGACCTGACCCTCATTAAAAATGGTAAAATTCATATATAAATAAATTACTTTAAATTTATAAACTTATCTTACACAGAATACATACAACTTTCAAGGAGCTTATATGTCTTATCAAATATAATTTATGCAATTCTCATTAAATTTTATTTCAATCTTCCTTTTAATAATTTACTATGATTTTTAGAAACTTATATCCTTCATATCTATGGTATCTTTGGGAGGTGAAATTTTATGATATTGAAATTGAGCTCGCCGTACCTTAATTGACCTTAGTGCTGGGTGACAAATGCATATTATTTTTATTATTTTTGAAAATATAATTTTGACCGAGACCTGACCCTCATTAAAAATGGTAAAATTCATATATAAATAAAATACTTTAAATTTATAAACTTATCTTACACAGAATACATAAAACTATCAAGGAGCTTATATGTCTTATCAAATATAATTTATGCAATTCTCATTAAATTTTATTTCAATCTTCCTTTTAATAATTAACTATGAATTTTAGAAACTGAGATCCTTCATATCTATGGTATCTTTGGGAGGTGAAATTTCATGATATTAAAATTGAGCTCGACGTACCTTAATCGACCTTAGTGCAGGGTGACAAATGCATATTATTTTTATTATTTTTGAAAATATAATTTTAAACGAGACCTGACCCTCATTAAAAATGGTAAAATGCATATAAATAAATTACTTTAAATTTATAAACTTATCTTACACAGAATACATACAACTTTCAAGGAGCTTATATGTCTTATCAAATATAATTTATGCAATTCTCATTAAATTTTATTTCAATCTTCCTTTTAATAATTTACTATGATTTTTAGAAACTTATATCCTTCATATCTATGGTATCTTTGGGAGGTGAAATTTTATGATATTGAAATTGAGCTCGCCGTACCTTAATTGACCTTAGTGCTGGGTGACAAATGCATATTATTTTTATTATTTTTGAAAATATAATTTTGACCGAGACCTGACCCTCATTAAAAATGGTAAAATCATATATAAATAAATTACTTTAAATTTATAAACTTATCTTACACAGAATACATACAACTATCAAGGAGCTTATATGTCTTATCAAATATAATTTATGCAATTCTCATTAAATTTTATTTCAATCTTCCTTTTAATAATTTACTATGATTTTTAGAAACTGAGATCCTTCATATCTATGGTATCTTTGGGAGGTGAAATTTTATGATATTGAAATTGAGCTCGCCGTACCTTAATTGACCTTAGTGCTGGGTGACAAATGCATATTATTTTTATTATTTTTGAAAATATAATTTTGACCGAGACCTGACCCTCATTAAAAATGGTAAAATTCATATATAAATAAATTACTTTAAATTTATAAACTTATCTTACACAGAATACATACAACTATCAAGGAGCTTATATGTCTTATCAAATATAATTTATGCAATTATCATTAAATATTATCTCAAAATTCCTTTTAATAATAAACTATGATTTTTAGAAACTGAGATCCTTCATATCTATGGTATCTTTGGGAGGTGAAATTTTATGATATTGAAATTGAGCTCGCCGTACCTTAATTGACCTTAGTGCTGTGTGACCAATGCATATTATTTTTATTATTTTTTAAAATATAATTTTGACCGAGACCTGACCCTCATTAAAAATGGTAAAATTCATATATAAATAATTACTTTAAATTTATAAACTTATCTTACACAGAATACATACAACTATCAAGGAGCTTATATGTCTTATCAAATATAATTTATGCAATTCTCATTAAATTTTATTTCAATCTTCCTTTTAATAATTTACTATGATTTTTAGAAACTTATATCCTTCATATCTATGGTATCTTTGGGAGGTGAAATTTTATGATATTGAAATTGAGCTCGCCGTACCTTAATTGACCTTAGTGCTGGGTGACAAATGCATATTATTTTTATTATTTTTGAAAATATAATTTTGACCGAGACCTGACCCTCATTAAAAATGGTAAAATTCATATATAAATAAATTACTTTAAATTTATAAACTTATTTTACACAGAATACATACAATTTTTAAGGAGCTTATATGTCTTATCAAATATAATTTATGCAATTATCATTAAATATTATCTCAAAATTCCTTTTAATAATTTACTATGATTTTTAGAAACTTAGATCCTTCATATCTATGGTATCTTTGGGAGGTGAAATTTTATGATATTGAAATTGAGCTCGCCGTACCTTAATTGACCTTAGTGCTGGGTGACAAATGCATATTATTTTTATTATTTTTGAAAATATAATTTTGACCGAGACCTGACCCTCATTAAAAATGGTAAAATTCATATATAAATAAATTCTTTAAATTTATAAACTTATCTTACACAGAATACATACAACTATCAAGGAGCTTATATGTCTTATCAAATATAATTTATGCAATTCTCATTAAATTTTATTTCAATCTTCCTTTTAATAATAAACTATGATTTTTAGAAACTGAGATCCTTCATATCTATGGTATCTTTGGGAGGTGAAATTTTATGATATTGAAATTGAGCTCGCCGTACCTTAATTGACCTTAGTGCTGGGTGACAAATGCATATTATTTTTATTATTTTTGAAAATATAATTTTGACCGAGACCTGACCCTCATTAAAAATGGTAAAATTCATATATAAATAAATTACTTTAAATTTATAAACTTATCTTACACAGAATACATACAACTTTCAAGGAGCTTATATGTCTTATCAAATATAATTTATGCAATTCTCATTAAATTTTATTTCAATCTTCCTTTTAATAATTTACTATGATTTTTAGAAACTTATATCCTTCATATCTATGGTATCTTTGGGAGGTGAAATTTTATGATATTGAAATTGAGCTCGCCGTACCTTAATTGACCTTAGTGCTGGGTGACAAATGCATATTATTTTTATTATTTTTGAAAATATAATTTTGACCGAGAC
>ARYC01007443.1:0-11076 GCA_000711775.1 Oxytricha trifallax
TTCTGGTGCTCATTAAAAATTATCTCTCCGCAAACATGCTAGAGATTTAATTCGTTTTGGAATCCCTGCACCGTGCGATGCTCTCTACCGTGCTTAATTACTCTCAGTATGAAGAATGTCCAAAGGTTCGACTAATTGAAATTTGAGTGACGAAGATTTCTACACTTTTCCACACAAGATTTATAATCATTCAAGCTTCTGGTGCTCATAAAAAAAAATCTCTCCGTAAACATGCTAGCGATTTAATTCGTTTTGGAATCCTTGCATCGTGCGATGCTCTCTCGCTGTCATTTTTTTATTTTTTATTAAATTACCCCAACGGAAGGAACTTCCAAATTTCGATCAATCAAGAATATTTGAGTGACGAAGATTTCTACACTTTTCAACACAAGATTTATAATCATTCAAGCTTCTCGTGCTCATAAAAAAAAATCTCTTCGTAAACATGCTAGCGATTTAATTCGTTTTATAACCCATACACCGTGCGATGCTCTCTACCGTGCTCAATTACTCTCAGTATGAAGAATGACCAAAGTTTCGACTAATTGAAATTTGATTGACGAAGATTTCTACACTTTTCCACACAAGATTTAAAATCATCAAAGCTTCTGGTGCTCATAAATAAAAATATCTCGTAAACATGCTAGCGATTAATTCGTTTGGAATCATTGCATCGTGCGATGCTATTTACTGTGCTCAATTACTCTCAGTATGAAGAATGTCCAAAGTTTCGACTAATTGAAAATTGAGTGACGATGATTTCTACACTTTTCCACACAAGATTTATAATCATTCAAGCTTCTCGTGCTCATAAAAATAAATCTCTCCGCAAACATGCTAGCGATTTAATTTGTTTTAGAATCCTTGCATCGTTCGATGCTCTCTACCGTGCTTTATTTATCTCAGTATGAAGAATGTCTAAAGTTTCGACTAATTGAAAATTGAGTGACGAAGATTTCTACACTTTTTCACACAAGATTTATAATTATTCAAGCTTCTGGTGCTCATAAAATAAAATCTCTCCGTAACCATGCTAGCGATTTAATTCGTTTTGGAATCCTTGCATCGTGCGATGCTCTGTACCGTGCTTAATTACTCTCAGTATGAGTAATGTCCAAAGTTTCGACTAATTGAAATTTGAGTGACGAAGATTTCTACACTTTTCCACACAAGATTTATAATCATTCAAGCTTCTTCTGGTGCTCATAAAAAAAAATCTCTCCGTAAACATGCTAGCGATTTAATTCGTTTTGGAAACCTTGCATCGTGCGATGCTCTCCTCTACCGTGCTTAATTACTCTCAGTATGAAGAATGTCCAAAGTTTCGACTAATTGAAATTTGAGTGACGAAGATTTCTACACTTTTCCACACAAGATTTATAATCATTCAAGCTTCTCGTGCTCATAAAAATAAATCTCTCCGCAAACATGCTAGCGATTTAATTTGTTTTAGAATCCTTGCATCGTTCGATGCTCTCTACCGTGCTTTATTTATCTCAGTATGAAGAATGTCTAAAGTTTCGACTAATTGAAAATTGAGTGACGAAGATTTCTACACTTTTTCACACAAGATTTATAATTATTCAAGCTTCTGGTGCTCATAAAATAAAATCTCTCCGTAACCATGCTAGCGATTTAATTCGTTTTTGAATCCTTGCATCGGTGCGATGCTCTCTACCGTGCTTAATTACTCTCAGTATGAAGAATGTCCAAAGTTTCGACTAATTGAAATTTTAGTGACGAAGATTTTTACACTTTTCCACACAAGATTTATAATCATTCAAGCATCTGGTGCTTATAAAAAAAAATCTCTCCGTAAACATGCTAGCGATTTAATTCGTTTTGGAATCCTTGCATCGTGCGATGCTCCTCTACCGTGCTTAATTACTCTCAACTTGAAGAATGTCCAAAGTTTCGACTAATTGAAATTTGAGTGACGAAGATTTCTACACTTTTCCACACAAGATTTATAATCATTCAAGCTTCTCGTGCTCATAAAAATAAATCTCTCCGCAAACATGCTAGCGATTTAATTTGTTTTAGAATCCTTGCATCGTTCGATGCTCTCTACCGTGCTTTATTTATCTCAGTATGAAGAATGTCTAAAGTTTCGACTAATTGAAAATTGAGTGACGAAGATTTCTACACTTTTTCACACAAGATTTATAATTATTCAAGCTTCTGGTGCTCATAAAATAAAATCTCTCCGTAACCATGCTAGCGATTTAATTCGTTTTTGAATCCTTGCATCGTGCGATGCTCTCTACCGTGCTTAATTACTCTCAGTATGAAGAATGTCCAAAGTTTCGACTAATTGAAATTTGAGTGACGAAGATTTCTACACTGTTCCACACAAGATTTATAATCATTCAAGCTTCTGGTGCTCATAAAAAAAAATCTCTCCGTAAACATGCTAGCGATTTAATTCGTTTTGGAATCCTTGCATCGTGCGATGCTCTCTACCGTGCTTAATTACTCTCAGTATGAAGAATGTCCAAAGTTTCGACTAATTGAAATTTGATTGACGAAGATTTCTACACTTTTCCACACAAGATTTATAATCATTCAAGCTTCTGGTGCTCATAAAAAAATTCTCTTATCGTAAACATGCTAGCGATTTAATTCGTTTTGGAATCCCTGCATCGTGCGATGCTCTCTACCAAGCTTAATTACTCTCAGTAAGAAGAATGTCCATAGTTTCGACTAATTGAAATTTGGATGTGACGAAGATTTCTTACACTTTTTCAACACAGATTTATAATCATTCAAGGCTCCTCGTGGCTTCATAAAAAAATTCTCTTATCGTAAACATGCTAGCGATTTAATTCGTTTTGGAATCCTTGCATCGTGCGATGCTCTCTACCGTACTTGATTTCTCTCAGTATGAAGAATGTCCAAAGTTCGACTAATTGAAATTTGAGCGATGAAGATTTCTACACTTTTCCACACAAGATTTATAATCATTCAAGCTTCTGGTGGTCATAAAATAAAATCTCTCCGTAAACATGGTAGCGATTTAATTCGTTTTTGAATTCTTGAATCGTGCGATGCTCTTTACCTTGCTTGATTTCTGACAGTATGAAGAATGTCCAAAACACCAACTTATTGAAATTTGAGTGACGAAGAATTCTTCTCTTTTCCACACAAGATTTATAATCATTCAAGCTTCTGGTGCTCATAAAAAAAATCTCTTCGTAAACATGCTAGCGATTTGATTCGTTTTATAATCCATACACCGTGCGATGCTCTCTACCGTGCTCAATTACTCTCAGTATAAAGAATGTCCAAAGTTTCGCCTAATTGAAATTTGAGTGACGAAGATTTCTAGACTTTTCAACACAAGATTTATAATCATTCAAGCTTCTGGTGCTCATAAAAAAAATCTCTCCGTAAACATGCTAGTGATTTAATTCGTTTTTGAATCCTTGCATCGTGCGATGCTCTCTACCGTGCTTAATTACTCTCAGTATGAAGAATGTCCAAAGTTCGACTAATTGAAATTTGAGCGATGAAGATTTCTACACTTTTCCACACAAGATTTATAATCATTCAAGCTTCTGGTGGTCATAAAATAAAATCTCTCCGTAAACATGGTAGCGATTTAATTCGTTTTTGAATTCTTGAATCGTGCGATGCTCTTTACCTTGCTTGATTTCTGACAGTATGAAGAATGTCCAAAACACCAACTTATTGAAATTTGAGTGACGAAGAATTCTTCTCTTTTCCACACAAGATTTATAATCATTCAAGCTTCTGGTGCTCATAAAAAAAATCTCTTCGTAAACATGCTAGCGATTTGATTCGTTTTATAATCCATACACCGTGCGATGCTCTCTACCGTGCTCAATTACTCTCAGTATAAAGAATGTCCAAAGTTTCGCCTAATTGAAATTTGAGTGACGAAGATTTCTAGACTTTTCAACACAAGATTTATAATCATTCAAGCTTCTGGTGCTCATAAAAAAAATCTCTCCGTAAACCATGCTAGCGATTTAATTCGTTTTGTAATCCTTGCATCAAGCGATGCTCTCTACCGTGCTTAATTACTCTCAGTATGAAGAATGTCCAAAGTTTCGACTAATTGAAATTTGAGTGACAAAGATTTCTACACTTTTCCACACAAGATTTATAATCATTCAAGCTTCTGGTGCTCATAAAGAAATCTCTCCGTAAACATGCTAGCGATTTAATTCGTTTTGGAATCCTTGCATCGTGCGATGCTCTCTACCGTGCTTAATTACTCTCAGTATGAAGAATGTCCAAAGTTTCGACTAATTGAAATTTGAGTGACGAAGATTTCTACACCTTTCCACACAAGATTTATAATCATTCAAGCTTCTGGTGCTCAAAAAAAAAAATCTCTCCGTAAACATGCTAGCGATTTAATTCGTTTTGGAATCCTTGCATCGTGCGATGCTCTCTACCGTGCTTAATTACTCTCAGTATGAAGAATGTCCAAAGTTTCGACGAATTGAAATTTGAGTGACGAAGATTTCTACACTTTTCCACACAAGATTTATAATCATTCAAGCTTCTGGTGCTCATAAAAAAAAATCTCTCCGTAAACATGCTAGCGATTTAATTCGTTTTGGAATCCTTGCATCGTGCGATGCTCTCTACCGTGCTTAATTACTCTCAGTATGAAGAATGTCCAAAGTTTCGACGAATTGAAATTTGAGTGACGAAGATTTCTACACTTTTCCACACAAGATTTATAATCATTCAAGCTTCTGGTGCTCATAAAAAAAAATCTCTCCGTAAACATCTAGCGATTAAATTCGTTTGGGAATCCATGCATCGTGCGATGCTCTCTACCGTGCTTAATTACTCTCAGTATGAAGAATGTCCAAAGTTTCGACTAATTGAAATTTTAGTGACGAAGATTTCTACACTTTTCCACACAAGATTTATAATCATTCAAGCTTCTGGTGCTCATAAAAAAAATCTCTCCGTAAACATGCTAGCGATTTAATTCGTTTTGGAATCCTTGCATCGTGCGATGCTCTCTACCGTGCTTAATTACTCTCAGTATGAAGAATGTCCAAAGTTTCGACGAATTGAAATTTGAGTGACGAAGATTTCTACACTTTTCCACACAAGATTTATAATCATTCAAGCTTCTGGTGCTCATAAAAAAAAATCTCTCTCTAAACCATGCTAGCGATTTAATTCGTTTTGGAATCCCTGCATCGTGCGATGCTCTCTACCAAGCTTAATTACTCTCAGTATGAAGAATGTCCAAAGTTTCAACTAATTGAAATTTGAGTGACTAAGATTTTTACACTTTTCCACAAAAGATTTATAATCATTCAAGCTTCTGGTGCTCATAAAAAAAAATATCACCGTAAACATGCTAGCGATTTAATTCGTTTTGGAATCCTTGCTTCGTGGCGATGCTCTCTACCGTGCTTAATTACTCTCAGTATGAAGAATGTCCAAAGTTTCGACGAATTGAAATTTGAGTGACGAAGATTTCTACACTTTTCCACACAAGATTTATAATCATTCAAGCTTCTGGTGCTCATAAAAAAAAATCTCTCCGTAAACATGCTAGCGATTTAATTCGTTTTGGAATCCTTGCATCGTGCGATGCTCTCTACCGTGCTTAATTACTCTCAGTATGAAGAATGTCCAAAGTTTCGACGAATTGAAATTTGAGTGACGAAGATTTCTACACTTTTCCACACAAGATTTATAATCATTCAAGCTTCTGGTGCTCATATAAAATAATCTCTCCGTAAACATGCTAGTTATTTAATTCGTTTTGGAATCATTGCATCGTGCGATGCTATCTACAGTGCTTAATTACTCTCAGTATGAAGAATGTCCAAATTTTCGACTAATTGAAATTTAAGTGACGAAGATTTCTACACTTTTCCACACAAGATTTATAATCATTCAAGCTTCTGGTGCTCATATAAAATAATCTCTCCGTAAACATCTAGCGATTTAATTCGTTTTGGAATCCTTGCATCGTGCGATGCTCTCTACCGTGCTTAATTACTCTCAGTATGAAGAATGTCCAAAGTTTCGACGAATTGAAATTTGAGTGACGAAGATTTCTACACTTTTCCACACAAGATTTATAATCATTCAAGCTTCTGGTGCTCATTAAAAATTATCTCTCCGCAAACATGCTAGCGATTTAATTCGTTTTGGAATCCTTGCATCGTGCGATGCTATCTACCGTGCTTAATTACTCTCAGCATGAAGAATGTCCAAAGTTTTGAGTAAGTGAAATTTGAGTGACGAAGATTTCTTCACTTTTCCACAAAATATTTATAATCATCCAAGCTTCTGGTGCTCATAAAAAAAGATATCTCGTAAACATGCTAGCGATTAATTCGTTTGGAATCCTTGCATCGTGCGATGCTCTCTACCGTGCTTAATTACTCTCAGTATGAAGAATGTCCAAAGTTTCGACTAATTGAAATTTTGAGTGACGAAGATTTCTACACTTTTCCACACAAGATTTATAATCATTCAAGCTTCTGGTGCTCATAAAAAAAAATCTCTCCATAAACATGCTAGCGATTAAATTCGTTTGGGAATCCATGCATCGTGCGATGCTCTCTACCGTGCTTAATTACTCTCAGTATGAAGAATGTCCAAAGTTTCGACTAATTGAAATTTTAGTGACGAAGATTTCTACACTTTTCCACACAAGATTTATAATCATTCAAGCTTCTGGTGCTCATAAAAAAAATCTCTCCGTAAACATCCTAGCGATTTAATTCGTTTTGGAATCCTTGCATCGTGCGATGCTCTCTACCGTGCTTAATTACTCTCAGTATGAAGAATGTCCAAAGTTTCGACTAATTGAAATTTGAGTGACGAAGATTTCTACACTTTTCCACACAAGATTTATAAGCATTCAAGCTTCTGGTGCTCATTAAAAAAAATCTCTCCGTAAACATGCTAGTGATTTAATTCGTTTTTGAATCCTTGCATCGTGCGATGCTCTCTACCGTGCTTAATTACTCTCAGTATGAAGAATGTCCAAAGTTTCGACGAATTGAAATTTGAGTGACGAAGATTTCTACACTTTTCCACACAAGATTTATAATCATTCAAGCTTCTGGTGCTCATAAAAAAAAATCTCTCCGTTAAACATGCTAGCGATTTAATTCGTTTTGGAATCCTTGCATCGTGCGATGCTCTCTACCGTGCTTAATTACTCTCAGTATGAAGAATGTCCAAAGTTTCGACTAATTGAAATTTGAGTGACGAAGATTTCTACACTTTTCCACACAAGATTTATAAGCATTCAAGCTTCTGGTGCTCATTAAAAAAAATCTCTCCGTAAACATGCTAGTGATTTAATTCGTTTTTGAATCCTTGCATCGTGCGATGCTCTCTACCGTGCTTAATTACTCTCAGTATGAAGAATGTCCAAAGTTTCGACTATTGAAATTTGAGTGACAAAGATTTCTACACTTTTCCACACAAGATTTATAATCATTCAAGCTTCTGGTGCTCATAAAGAAATCTCTCCGTAAACATGCTAGCGATTTAATTCGTTTTGGAATCCTTGCATCGTGCGATGCTCTCTACCGTGCTTAATTACTCTCAGTAAAGAATGTCCAAAGTTTCGACGAATTGAAATTTGAGTGACGAAGATTTCTACACTTTTCCACACAAGATTTATAATCATTCAAGCTTCTGGTGCTCATAAAAAAAAATCTCTCCGTAAACATGCTAGCGATTTAATTCGTTTTGGAATCCTTGCATCGTGCGATGCTCTCTACCGTGCTTAATTACTCTCAGTATGAAGAATGTCCAAAGTTTCGACGAATTGAAATTTGAGTGACGAAGATTTCTACACTTTTCCACACAAGATTTATAATCATTCAAGCTTCTGGTGCTCATAAAAAAAAATCTCTCCGTAAACATGCTAGCGATTTAATTCGTTTTGGAATCCTTGCATCGTGCGATGCTCTCTACCGTGCTTAATTACTCTCAGTATGAAGAATGTCCAAACTTTCGACTAATTGAAATTTGAGTGACGAAGATTTCTACACTTTTCCACACAAGATTTATAATCATTCAAGCTTCTGGTGCTCATAAAAAAAAATCTCTCCGTAAACATGCTAGCGATTTAATTCGTTTTGGAATCCTTGCATCGTGCGATGCTCTCTACCGTGCTTAATTACTCTCAGTATGAAGAATGTCCAAAGTTTCGACGAATTGAAATTTGAGTGACGAAGATTTCTACACTTTTCCACACAAGATTTATAATCATTCAAGCTTCTGGTGCTCATAAAAAAAAATCTCTCCGTAAACATGGTAGCGATTTAATTCGTTTTGGAATCATTGCATCGTGCGATGCTCTCTACCGTTCTTAATTACTCTCAGTATGAAGAATGTCCAAAGTTTCGACTAATTGAAATTTGAGTGACGAAGATTTCTAACCTTTCCACACAAGATTTATAATCATTCAAGCTTCTGGTGCTCAAAAAAAAAAATCTCTCCGTAAACATGCTAGCGATTTAATTCGTTTTGGAATCCTTGCATCGTGCGATGCTCTCTACCGTGCTTAATTTACTCTCAGTATGAAGAATGTCCAAAGTTTCGACTAATTGAAATTTGAGTGACGAAGATTTCTACACTTTTCCACACAAGATTTATAATCATTCAAGCTTCTGGTGCTCATAAAAAAAAATCTCTCCGTAAACATGCTAGCGATTTAATTCGTTTTGGAATCCTTGCATCGTGCGATGCTCTGTACCGTGCTTAATTACTCTCAGTATGAGTAATGTCCAAAGTTTCGACTAATTGAAATTTGAGTGACGAAGATTTCTACACTTTTCCACACAAGATTTATAATCATTCAAGCTTCTGGTGCTCATAAAAAAAAATCTCTCCATAAACATGCTAGCGATTAAATTCGTTTGGGAATCCATGCATCGTGCGATGCTCTCTACCGTGCTTAATTACTCTCAGTATGAAGAATGTCCAAAGTTTCGACTAATTGAAATTTGAGTGACGAAGATTTCTACACTTTTCCACACAAGATTTATAAGCATTCAAGCTTCTGGTGCTCATTAAAAAAAATCTCTCCGTAAACATGCTAGTGATTTAATTCGTTTTTGAATCCTTGCATCGTGCGATGCTCTCTACCGTGCTTAATTACTCTCAGTATGAAGAATGTCCAAGTTTCGACGAATTGAAATTTGAGTGACGAAGATTTCTACACTTTTCCACACAAGATTTATAATCATTCAAGCTTCTGGTGCTCATAAAAAAAAATCTCTCCGTAAACATGCTAGCGATTTAATTCGTTTTGGAATCCTTGCATCCTGCGATGCTCTCTACCGTGCTTAATTACTCTCAACTTGAAGAATGTCCAAAGTTTCGACTAATTGAAATTTGAGTGACGAAGATTTCTACACTTTTCCACACAAGATTTATAATCATTCAAGCTTCTGGTGCTCATTAAAAATTATCTCTCCGCAAACATGCTAGAGATTTAATTCGTTTTGGAATCCCTGCACCGTGCGATGCTCTCTACCGTGCTTAATTACTCTCAGTATGAAGAATGTCCAAAGGTTCGACTAATTGAAATTTGAGTGACGAAGATTTCTACACTTTTCCACACAAGATTTATAATCATTCAAGCTTCTGGTGCTCATAAAAAAAAATCTCTCCGTAAACATGCTAGCGATTTAATTCGTTTTGGAATCCTTGCATCGTGCGATGCTCTCTACCGTGCTTAATTACTCTCAGTATGAAGAATGTCCAAAGTTTCGACGAATTGAAATTTGAGTGACGAAGATTTCTACACTTTTCCACACAAGATTTATAATCATTCAAGCTTCTGGTGCTCATAAAAAAAAATCTCTCCGTAAACATGCTAGCGATTTAATTCGTTTTGGAATCCTTGCATCCTGCGATGCTCTCTACCGTGCTTAATTACTCTCAACTTGAAGAATGTCCAAAGTTTCGACTAATTGAAATTTGAGTGACGAAGATTTCTACACTTTTCCACACAAGATTTATAATCATTCAAGCTTCTGATGCTCATAAAAAAAAATCTCTCCGTAAACATGCTAGCGATTTAATTCGTTTTGGAATCCTTGCATCGTGCGATGCTCTCTACCGTGCTTAATTACTCTCAGTATGAAGAATGTCCAAAGTTTCGACTAATTGAAATTTGAGTGACGAAGATTTCTACGCTTTTCCAAACAAGATTTATAATCATTCAAGCTTCTGGTGCTCATAAAAAAAAATCTCTCCGTAAACATGCTAGCGATTTAATTCGTTTTGGAATCCTTGCATCGTGCGATGCTCTCTACCGTGCTTAATTACTCTCAGTATGAAGAATGTCCAAAGTTTCGACTAATTGAAATTTGAGTGACGAAGATTTCTACATTTTTCCACCTAGATTTATAATCATTCAAGCTTCTGGTGCTCATAAAAAAAAATCTCTCCGTAAACATGCTAGCGAATTAATTCGTTTTGGAATCCTTGCATCGTGCGATGCTCTCTACCGTGCTTAATTACTCTCAGTATGAAGAATGTCCAAAGTTTCGACTAATGAAATTTGAGTGACGAAGATTTCTACACTTTTCCACACAAGATTTATAATCATTCAAGCTTCTGGTGCTCATAAAAAAACATGTCTCCGTAAACATGCTAGCGATTTAATTCGTTTTGGAACCCTTGCATCGTGCGATGCTCTCTACCGTGCTTAATTACTCTCAGTATGAAGAATGTCCAAAGTTTCGACTAATTGAAATTTGAGTGACGAAGATTTCTACACTTTTCCACACAAGATTTATAAGCATTCAAGCTTCTGGTGCTCATTAAAAAAAATCTCTCCGTAAACATGCTAGTGATTTAATTCGTTTTTGAATCCTTGCATCGTGCGATGCTCTCTACCGTGCTTAATTACTCTCAGTATGAAGAATGTCCAAAGTTTCGACTAATTGAAATTTGAGTGACGAAGATTTCTACACCTTTCCACACAAGATTTATAATCATTCAAGCTTCTGGTGCTCAAAAAAAAAAATCTCTCCGTAAACATGCTAGCGATTTAATTCGTTTTGGAATCCTTGCATCGTGCGATGCTCTCTA